>NW_027019653.1:2174559-2222335 GCF_013076305.1 Rhopilema esculentum
ATATCGTAATGCACAACAATCTCTCTACTTATCTCTAGTCGGTTAATATTTCATGGGAAAAAAGCAAGGCTATAACCGTACAAATTAACCAGAACTACATTTTTGACAACAATTTTTTGTCATCAAACTTGCTAGATACATCTGCAAAAGTAATCTGTTTTAATCAGCTCTCGCTCTATTTTAAGTGTTTTCCTGCTCTAAAAAGGCAGTGTTTTGGTTAAGGGTTTTCATGGAAAAAAGCAAGGCTATAGCCTTACCAAAATACCTCATTTTTGACCAACAATTTTTTCATCCAAACTTGCCTAAAACCACTCGAAATAAAGCCTAAATACGTTCAATCAGCTTCGTTTATTTAAAGTGTTTTTATGCTTTAAAAAGGCAGTGTTTGGTTAAGGATTTTCATGGAAAAAAGCAAGGCTATAACCTTACCAAAATACCCCATTTTTGACCAACAATTTTTTCATCCAAAACTTGCCTAGAACCATCTAAATAAAGCCTAAATTACGTTCAATCAGCTCTCGCCTTTATTTTAAGTGTTTTCCTGCTCTAAAAATGCGTGTTTTGGTTAAGGTTTTCGGGCAAAAAAGCAAGGCTATACCTTACCAAAATACCCATTTTTGACCAACAATTTTTTCATCCAAACTTGCCTAGAACCACTCTAAATAAAGCTAAATACGTTTCAATCAGCTCTCGCCTTCTATTTCAGTGTTTTCCTGCTCTAAAAATGCAGTGTTTTGGTTAAGGATTTTCGGGCAAAAAGCAAGGCTATAGCCTTACCAAATACCCCATTTTCGACCAACAATTTTTCATCCAAAACTTGCCTAAACCACTCTAATATAAGCATAAATACGTTTTAATCAGCTCTCGCCTCTTCTTTAAGTGTTTTCCTGCTCTAAAAAGGCAGTGTTTTGGTTAAGGGTTTTCATGGAAAAAAGCAAGGCTATAACCTTACCAAAATACCCCATTTTTGACCAACAATTTTTTCATCCAAAACTTGCCTAGAACCACTCTAAATAAAGCCTAAATACTTTTCTATCAGCTCTCGCCTCTATTTAAAGTGTTTTCCTGTCTCTAAAAAGAAATGCAGTGTTTTGGTTAAGGATTTTCGGGCAAAAAAGCAAGCCTATAACCTTACCAAAATACCCCATTTTTGACCAACAATTTTTTCATCCAAAACTTGCCTAAAACCACTCTAAATTAAGCATAAATACGTTTTAATCAGCTCTCGCCTCTATTTTAAGTGTTTTCCTGCTCTAAAAGGCAGTGTTTTGGTTAAGGGTTTTCATGGAAAAAAGCAAGGCTATAACCTTACCAAAATACCCCATTTTTGACCAACAATTTTTTCATCCAAAACTTGCCTAAAACCACTCTAAATAAAGCATAAATACGTTTTAATCAGCTCTCGCCTCTATTTTAAGTGTTTTCCTGCTCTAAAAAGGCAGTGTTTTGGTTAAGGATTTTCATGGAAAAAAGCAAGGCTATAACCTTACCAAAATACCCCATTTTTGACCAACAATTTTTTCATCCAAAACTTGCCTAGAACAACTCTAAATAAAGCCTAAATACGTTTCAATCAGCTCTCGCCTTTATTTTAAGTGTTTTCCTGCTCTAAAAATGCAGTGTTTTGGTTAAGGATTTTCGGGCAAAAAAGCAAGGCTATAACCTTACCAAAATACCCCATTTTTGACCAACAATTTTTTCATCCAAAACTTGCCTAGAACCACTCTAAATAAAGCCTAAATACGTTTCAATCAGCTCTCGCCTCTATTTTCAGTGTTTTCCTGCTCTAAAAATGCAGTGTTTTGGTTAAGGATTTTCGGGCAAAAAAGCAAGGCTATAGCCTTACCAAAATACCCCATTTTCGACCAACAATTTTTTCATCCAAAACTTGCCTAAAACCACTCTAAATAAAGCCTAAATACGTTTCAATCAGCTCTCGTCTTTATTTAAAGTGTTTTTATGCTTTAAAAAGGCAGTGTTTTGGTTAAGGATTTTCATGGAAAAAAGCAAGGCTATAACCTTACCAAAATACCCCATTTTTGACCAACAATTTTTTCATCCAAAACTTGCCTAGAACCACTCTAAATAAAGCCTAAATACGTTTCAATCAGCTCTCGCTTTTATTTTAAGTGTTTTCCTCCTCTAAAAATGCAGTGTTTTGGTTAAGGATTTTCGGGCAAAAAAGCAAGGCTATAACCTTACCAAAATACCCCATTTTTGACCAACAATTTTTTCATCCAAAACTTGCCTAGAACCACTCTAAATAAAGCCTAAATACGTTTCAATCAGCTCTCGCCTCTATTTTCAGTGTTTTCCTGCTCTAAAAATGCAGTGGTTTGGTTAAGGATTTTCGGGCAAAAAAGCAAGGCTATAGCCTTACCAAAATACCCCATTTTCGACCAACAATTTTTTCATCCAAAACTTGCCTAAAACCACTCTAAATAAAGCATAAATACGTTTTAATCAGCTCTCGCCTCTATTTTAAGTGTTTTCCTGCTCTAAAATGGTTGTGTTTTGGTTAAGGATTTTCATGGAAAAAAGCAAGGCTATAACCTTACCAAAATACCCCATTTTTGACCAACAATTTTTTCATCCAAAACTTGCCTAGAACCACTCTAAATAAAGCCTAAATACGTTTCAATCAGCTCTTGCCTTTATTTAAAGTGTTTTCATGCTCTAAAAAGGCAGTGTTTTGGTTAAGGATTTTCGGGAAAAAAAGCAGGGCTATAGCCTTACCAAAATACCCCATTTTTGACCAACAATTTTTTCCTCAAAAACTTGCCTAAAACCACTCTAAATAAAGCCTAAATACGTTTCAATCAGCTCTCGCCTCTATTTAAAGTGTTTTCCTGCTCTAAAAATGCAGTAATTTGGTTAAGGATTTTCATGTAAAAAAGCAAGGCTATAGCCTTACCAAAATACCCCATTTTTGACCAACAATTTTTTCATCCAAAAATTGCCTCAATCCACTCTAAATAAAGCATAAATATCTAAATCAGCTCTAGCCTCCATTAAAAGTGTTTTTATGCTTTAAAAAGGCAGTGTTTTGGTTAAAGATTTTCGGGAAAAAAAGCAAGGCTATAGCCTTACCAAAATACTCCATTTTTGACCAACAATTTTTTCATCCAAATTTTGCCTCAATCCACTCTAGATAAAGCATAAATACGTTTAAATCAGTTCTCGCCTCTATTAAAAGTGTTTTTATGCTCTAAAAAGGCAGTGTTTTGGTTAAGGGTTTTCATGTAAAAAAGCAAGGCTATAGCCTTACCAAAATACCCCATTTTTGACCAACAATTTTTTCATCAAAAACTTGCCTAAAACCACTCTAAATAAAGCCTAAATACGTTTCAATCAGCTCTCGCCTCTATTTAAAGTTTTTTTCTGCTCTAAAAATGCAGTGTTTTGGTTAAGGATTTTCATGTAAAAAAGCAAGGCTATAGCCTTACCAAAATACCCCATTTTTGACCAACAATTTTTTCATCCAAAAATTGCCTCAATCCACTCTAAATAAAGCATAAATATCTAAATCAGCTCTAGCCTCCATTAAAAGTGTTTTTATGCTCTAAAAAGGCAGTGTTTTGGTTAAAGATTTTCGGGAAAGAAAGCAAGGCTATAGCCTTACCAAAATACTCCATTTTTGACCAACAATTTTTTCATCCAAATTTTGCCTCAATCCACTCTAGATAAAGCATAAATACGTTTAAATCAGTTCTCGCCTCTATTAAAAGTGTTTTTATGCTCTAAAAAGGCAGTGTTTTGGTTAAGGGTTTTCATGTAAAAAAGCAAGGCTATAGCCTTACCAAAATACCCCATTTTTGACCAATAGTTTTTTCATCCAAAACTTGCCTCAATCCACTCGAAATAAAGCCTAAATACGTTTCAATCAGCTCTTGCCTTTATTTAAAGTGTTTTCATGCTCTAAAAAGGCAGTGTTTTGGTTAAGGATTTTCGGGAAAAAAAGCAAGGCTATAGCCTTACCAAAATACCCCATTTTTGACCAACAATTTTTTCATCAAAAACTTGCCTAAAACCACTCTAAATAAAGCCTAAATACGTTTCAATCAGCTCTCGCCTCTATTTAAAGTGTTTTCCTGCTCTAAAAAGGCAGTGTTTTGGTTAAGGATTTTCGGGCAAAAAAGCAAAGCTATAGCCTTACCAAAATACCCCATTTTTGACCAACAATTTTTTCATCCAAAAATTGCCTCAATCAACTCTAAATTAAGCATAAATACGTTTAAATCAGCTCTAGTCTCTATAAAAAGTGTTTTTATGCTCTAAAAATGCAGGGTTTATGTTTAGGGTTTTCATGCAAAAAGCAAGGCTATAGCCTTACCAAAATACCCCATTTTTGACCAACAATTTTTTCATCCAAAACTTGCCTAAAACCACTCTAAATAAAGCCTAAATACGTTTCAATCAGCTCTTGCCTCTATTTAAAGTGTTTTCCTGCTCTAAAAAGGCAGTGTTTTGGTTAAGGGTTTTTATGCAAAAAGCAAGGCTATAGACTTACCAAAATACCCCATTTTTGACCAACAATTTTTTCATCCAAAAATTGCCTCAATGTACTCTAAATAAAGCATAAATACGTTTAAATCAGCTCTAGTCTCTATAAAAAGTGTTTTTATGCTCTAAAAATGCAGGGTTTTGGTTAAGGGTTTTCATGCAAAAAGCAAGGCTATAGACTTACCAAAATACCCCATTTTTGACCAACAATTTTTTCATCCAAAACTTGCCTAAAACCACTCTAAATAAAGCCTAAATACGTTTCAATCAGCTTTCGCCTTTATTAAAAGTGTTTTATGCTCTAAAAAGGCAGTGTTTTGGTTAAGGATTTTCATGGAAAAAAGCAAGACTATAGCCTTACCAAAATACCCCATTTTTGACCAACAATTTTTTCATCCAAAACTTGCCTAAAACCACTCTAAATAAAGCATAAATACGTTTTAATCAGCTCTCGCCTCTATTTTAAGTGTTTTCCTGCTCTAAAATGATTGTGTTTTGGTTAAGGATTTTCATGGAAAAATGCAAGGCTATAGCCTTACCAAAACACCCCATTTTTGACCAAAAATTTTTTCATCCAAAACTTGCCTAAAACCACTCTAAATAAAGCATAAATACGTTTAAATCAGCTCTCGCCTGTATTAAAAGTGTTTTTATGCTCATAAAAGCAGTGTTTTGGTAAAGGGTTTTCATGCAAAAAACCAAGGCTATAGCCTTACCAAAACACCCAATTTTTGAACAAACATTTTTTCATCCAAAACTTGCCTCAAACCACTCTAAATAAAGCATAAATACGTTTAAATCAGCTCTCGCCTGTATTAAAAGCGTTTTTATTCTCATAAAAGCAGTGTTTTGGTTAAGGATTTTCATGCAAAAAAGCAAGGCTATAGCCTTACCAAAATACCTCATTTTTGACCAAGAATTTTTTAATCCAAAACTCCTCTCAAACCACTCCAAATAAAGCATAAATACGTTTCAATCAGCTCTGGCATCTTTTAAAAATGTTTTCACGCTCTAAAAAGGCAGTGTTTTGGTATTGGATTTTCGTGCAAAAAAGCAAGCCTATAGCCTTACCAAAATACCCCATTTTCGACCCACAATTTTTTCATCCAAAACTTGCCTAAAACCACTCTAAATAAAGCATAAATACGTTTGAATCAGATCTCGCCTCTATTTAAAGTGTTTTTATGCTCTAAAAAGGCAGTGTTTTGGTTAAGGATTTTCATACAAAAAAGCAAGGCTATAACCTTACCAAAATACCCCATTTTTGAACAACAATTTTTTCATCCAAAACTTGCCTAAAACCACTCTAAATAAAGCATAAATACGTTTAAATCAGCTCTCGCCTGTATTAAAAGTGTTTTTATGCTCATAAAAGCAGTGTTTTGGTTAAGGATTTTCATACAAAAAAGCAAGGCTATAACCTTACCAAAATACCCCATTTTTGAACAACGATTTTTATGATCCAAAACTTGCCTAAAACCACTCTAAATAAAGCGTAAATACGTTTAAATCAGCTCTCGCCTGTATTAAAAGTGTTTTTATGGTTATAAAAGCAGTGTTTTGGTTAAGGGTTTTCATGCAAAAAAGCAAGGCTATAGCCTTACCAAAATACCCCATTTTTGACCAAGAATTTTTTAATCCAAAACTCCTCTCAAACCACTCTAAATAAAGCATAAATACGTTTCAATCAGCTCTCGCATCTTTTAAAAATGTTTTCACGCTCTAAAAAGGCAGTGTTTTGGTATTGGATTTTCGTGCAAAAAAGCAATTACCCCATTTTTGACCAAGAATTTTTCCATCCAAATATTGTCTCAATCCACTCTAAATAAAGCATAAATACGTTTAAATCAGCTCTCGCCTCTATTAAAAGTGTTTTCATGCTCTAAAAAGGCAGTGTTTTATTTAAAGATTTTCGTGCAAAAAGCAAGGCTATAGCCTTAATAAAATACCGGATTTTTGAACAATTTTTTTACATTCTAAACTTGCCTCCATCTACTCTCAACAAGCAATAACGACGTTTAAATCAGCTAGCGATTCTATAAAAAAGGTTTTTCTTCTATAAAAAACAACTTTTGAGGAAGATTCTTCTGAAAAAAGCAAGCCTATAGCCTTTCTAAAGTTCCTGATTTTTGACCAATTTTGATTCATTCTAAACTCGCCTCAATCTACTCTAACTAAACCATAAACTTTATTACTTGAAACAACCAAGAAAGTCTTAATTTCCGTTCCCAATACCATTTTGGCATGTTTCGGAGAATTTTACCATGAATAAAATCATGGTAAGGCATGGAAAATATAATCTTTGGTTGTGAAGTCAGATGGAAACCAAGCAAAAGACACCTTAATTGACTGAATTGCATCTTGAGACATGGGCCATTGTCTTGACATGGTTAATTGTAAAATAATGGCAAATACAGAAAATTGTTCTTTTTTTCTTATATTTTTATTTAGGGTAACACAGTTAATGCACTGTTTTGTATAAAATTTTTTGGATTTATAGAATTAATATTCAGAAATAATATTTATTGCAAGGAAAATCTCATTTCATTGCTCCAACATGCTGAACCACTAACCATGGTCAGAGGTTGTCAATATTATGGTTCAATCATGGTAGAACCATTGCAAACTATGGTTAGGCTATGAACCATGCTGGGGTTTTCCCAGGGGTAGAAGTGTCACTAAAAACATGAATGTTACTGCTGAGTTTTAAGCTGCAAGACAGGCACCGCACAGCCATTGGGCTAGCAGGGGCTATAGCCCATCCACTTTTTTGCAATAATAGGCTAGAAATTTTTTTTGAAGGTTCACTCACACAACTTTGGATAGTTTACTCCTATGCAGTAGCAGTTCTCATTGACTGGGAACCAATTTGTTCTTTTTCTAGGTGTTTTATCTTGTTTAATGATATGATGTATTTTCTAACTTGGTTCGCTTGGTGTTTTATTAGCCTCAAGCTAATTTTATCTATTTTTATGGTTATTGATATCTTCTCTGAACCAGGTTGTTTATAAGAATCAAGAAGAAATAAGCAAGTATTTTCTAAAAGGGGCGTTTTCCGGTGTCCTAAAGGGCGTGGCCTGAAAAAAATTCGGTCATGCCCAATTCAGCCCCTACACTTTCACACTGGTACGCGGTCCCAGCTGCAAGGTAGGTTAAAACACGTTGCAAGAGCATTTTCTTATATTTGGACTTTCTATGTGAACTTTTTCCAGCAACATCAAATTTAGGACCAGGCTTTCCCAAATTGCTATTTCAATTCCCCCATTTAATGTAATAATCAACGAACTGTTGGAAAGAAAGAGTCGAAATGTGATCTGGTATGAAACGTGGCCTAGCCCTCCCGCCTACCTTCACGAATGCCAGTTTGCAGGTTGCGTTTGTGGTTCCCTTTTCATAATCAACAACCGGCATTGAAATACCATAACTTGCAAAAACGCAAATTTGCCAATACTAACAAAAGGTGACGAAAGAAGTTGGCAACATACCGTAGCAATTTTGCTGAGATTTTCTTCATGATGATAACCAAGTTCGTGTCGAAACCATCTTGTTTCTATTTCATTAGCAGAACAGCATTCTTCGTACTTTGTGGCAGTTTGCCTTTAGGCTAATGTTGAAGAGATGTGGCCAAGATTGGTTGACAAAAAACAAGAGAATGGAACTGCAATATGGACCTTCCCCCATGATGACCTCCCCCTCGTCCAATGCAACATGGTGGTCATTCCCTCCGTGTTCTTTTGCTGCCTAGATGTTTTGCTGCAAGGTTGGAACCGAGGCTACAACTATTTCCCAAAGGACTGCGCAGCGTCGCAGGAGCTGTCTAGTTTCCATACTGCTCGACCTGATGACGTAATTAGTTTACCCTAAACCTAACCCTAAACATAACCCTAATCCTAACCCTTACCCTAACCCTAACCCTAACCCTGAACCTTTACTTGAAATAATTAATCATACTAATTTATGACTATTAATCATGCTTATTTATGACTATCAGGTCGAGCAGTATGGAAACTAGACAATTCTGCTAACCCTTTACTTGAAATAATTAATCATACTAATTTATGACTATTAATCATGCTTATTTATGACTATCAGGTCGAGCAGTATGGAAACTAGACAATTCTGCTAACCCTTTACTTGAAATAATTAATCATACTAATTTATGACTATTAATCATGCTTATTTATGACTATCAGGTCGAGCAGTATGGAAACTAGACAATTCTGCTAACCCTTTACTTGAAATAATTAATCATACTAATTTATGACTATTAATCATGCTTATTTATAACTATCAGGTCGAGCAGTATGGAAACTAGACAATTCCTTGTTGGTGGATCAGTGGGCAACCACCAGAACGGCTAGTAAAGAACAAGGAAAAACTTCAAAAAACCAACAATTTATAGGATACTCTAAGATATATTCTAAACTATTGCAGCTTCGCACCTCTCAGTTACCATACATCATATATATTAATACCATATACAAACCGATAGCTCTGGCTCATTGAACTTCATCAATATCAAGTTTAATCAAAGTTATAACTAATTATATTTTTTATCTGTATTTCCTCACGTTTGAAACCGCGATCCCTGAACGCGGGAATGCAAGGGGCGCCTACGAGAAACGGACATACAGAATTAAAGCTCCGAAATGTCCCTCGTAGGTTTTTGGCTGATGAGTTGCTTTTCATCATTTTCTGCCCATTTACAAGCCAATTGCTTAAAACATACAAGGGGCACACACATTGGGTTTTTTAGTTTTTACCTTCTATGCTAATAAAACCAAAAATATTTTCACCCAAAACCTGCCTCAATCTACACTAAATAAGCCATAAAGACATTAAAATCAGCCTTCAACTTTATTAAAAGAATATTTCTGCTCTTAAAAGCAATGTTTTTGAGGAGGATTTTCGTGAAAAAAGCAAGTCTATAGCCTTACCAAAATAGCCCATTTTTGACCAAAAATTTGTTCATCCAAACTTTGCCTCAATCCACTCTAAATAAAGCATAAATACGTTTCAATCAGCTCTCGCCTCTATTAAAAGTGTTTTATGCTCTGAAATAGAGTGTTTTGGATCAGGGTTTTCGAGAAAAAGCAAGGCTATTACCTTGCCAAAATTTCCGATTTTCGACCTAAAATTTTTTGATACAATAGTGCTTTCATTTATTCTAAATAAACCCTAAATATATTTGAATCATCTCCCGAATTTTATGAAAGTTGTTTTTTGTTTAAAGGTGCAATTTTATTTGAAAAAAAGATTTGTGAAAAAGTAAGTTTTTCTATATTTTCTGTCAAGAATTTTTCTTCCAAAGTTGCCTAAATACACACAAAATAAACCGTAAATAAGTTTGAATCGTTTGTTGATTAAGTTTAACGAACTAATCTTTATTTGTCTTTTATTTGTTTTCTTAGTAACCAAATATTTAAGCAAGTGGTTTTATAATTCTGAGATGGCAGCAAAAGAGTGGTAAAAGCGCCTTATATGGGTGTCAACTCGTCGACGGAAACCTCTTGCATCTAACATACCTCATGGATTGTGAGGTTGGTTTTTGCAAATGCTACAACGTTATTAACAATATCCTTCAAAATATTTGTCATTCATTCTTTTCGATACATGTTTTATAAAAGGGTTTAGTTTGTATTTGTTTTGGTAGAAAGAACGGCTAGCGTAAAAAGGGATTTAATAAAACAGCTTGCTCACATGAGCACTGTTACAACATCCTCGGCATTTTAAATGTTGTTTGGTTTAGGGTTTAAAACAGTAGACTTTGTTTCAAATCAAGTTGTATTGTGTGCAGAAAAGCGCGTCGTAGCAACTGTAAATATCGTTTATTTTATCGCTTAGTGATTAATATTGCTTTACACGTTTGATAACAACAAATAGATAGGGGAAACATAATTTCAAATTAGAGGATAATTGAGCACATTGAGTACTTATGCATATCTATTGTTATGACCACAAATAACTTTCAATTATACTCCAGTGTATGTTGTTGCAAGTAAACAGTTGTTGTTGAGCTGTTGGATTGACACAGTTTGATGCTTTGACGTGAAATATTACAAAATGGCCTCTCTTGATTGTTGTATTTTTGCACAGTATTAGAATCCTTGCCAAAAGTACACTAATGAATTTCCAAAGGCAAATTCAGCCATTCCCCTTCCCCTATTTGAACAATGTTGTTTTACTACAAAAAGACGTTTGAAATTAGAAAGAACACTTTTTCCGCGACTAGTTTTAACACTTTTGGCAATGACTGTAGACTAGAACAAGCGAAGATTTCGACAGACGTCCGCCGAAAACAACTATTTTGGGTTCGCCACAGATGGCAGTGAAATTTTCGTTTTTCAGATACCACTCAGGTTACTGTTGTCTTGAGGCCATGGGGGCCACTTCAAGTTTTTATTGATGGGTTTCACCCAGTTGTTTGGACCGATTTAACAATACCAATAAAAATAATTGAACTTAATTTCCTAAAGCGTTATTTGGTGTCTAGAAAAGGACGGGCCTAAATTTTAACTACGAGTTTCATACGTAAAGATCTTTTTTACGTTAAAAAAATCAGAGTCATGAAAAAATAATCGTCAGTCACCTGACCCCCTAGAAAAATTCAAGTAACCCCCCTGGGTTTTTAGGACCGGTTGCCCTTGGCAAACGCAGCGTCATGGGGAATGCTCATCACGTGAGACAATAAGGTGATGTCCCTTTACATCCGCTGTTGCTGTTGTATGAAGCTGTTTAATAATCGATCGTCGTATGGAACAAGAAGACGCTGTACTTTGTTTTATTTCACATCTCCGTGTTTGAAACTTGGTTGAAGATGATTTGAAAGTACTTGTATGTTTAGTACAGAAAGGTTTGATGAATGGTTAAATTCGATGATGAATAAGTTGGCTGGATGAGCCGCCTGAGGCGAAACGGAACGGACAACAAAGTTTCATCGTAATCATACCGCATATGCTGGTATGAAATGGCTCGCTTGCGCGCTCGGCGTTGCAGCATCATTTTCTGTGTTCTTGTACTAATTTATTCAAGTTTATTATTCGTTCGGCTTTTTCTTGTCGAAACTAAACCGAAGTCTGTTGCGAGCGTCTCTGAGTTAAAGACAACAGCAAGGCCCGACGGGCCTAAAATTGACAACAGTACGGAAGGAACTCCTTGTCCAGTCAACTCGCCATTTCTTCATGGAAGACGCTTATTGGACATCAACGATACATCTTTTCCATTTAATTTATCCGTTCAATATGGCGGGGAAGTTGAAATTGGTGGCTCTTGGCGTCCAAAGGATTGTGTAGGGAAAAAGGTTGCTTTTTTGATTCCGTTTCGAAATAGGAATAAGCAGTTGAATGTTTTCTTGCGAACAATGCATCCAGTATTTCAGAGGCAGATGATCGATTATAGGATTTTTGTGGTTGAACAGGTGAATATTTTTTGTACCTTGTGATTTCATTTCAATGCTATATAAAACCTTTGTTATAAGAGACTGAGAGGCCCGATGTTCTTATCTCTTCGATAATTTGAGGCTTTAATATAGTTCTCAATTCCATGTTGATTTTTCTACGAGGATTTGTCTGATCTGTCTGATTTTTCTATTTAGAAAAAACACATCCGGCTATTGCTAATAAATTGTTTCTAAGACCACTGCATAATGGTTTTTCATGGCATTTTGGAAACATGGTGAATAAATTAGTAAAATCTGCTCTGTTTTGCTATTAGTATTATGAGAGAAAGTTTTCGGAAGTACATTGTTTGTTCTTTTAACTTTTCGTGAGAAACTCAGCATAGTTCAAGGTTGTTCCAATTTATTTAAAAATCAAGCCTCGACGTTCTTATAAAAAGGAGTGCACAGGAACACCTCGTAGAACTATTTCACCGGCAAAATGCATTGTCTAATGTTTTGACTTTAATTTCATTAAGAAATATTTGCCTTTATTCAATGTCGATGGAGCAGAAAGTCTCATTGTCATTGTTGGTTGGCCACAGAACTTGGTTGCTTTTGATCAGTTGGCGTTTATTGGGTTTTTGTCTGGACAAATAAAAGGATGTATTCAAAATTTTATGGACAAATGGTCAGGAAATACGAAAGAATATTTTGATTTGTTAGGTGTCCTGGCAGCAAAGAAGACAGTTGACTGAAATTAAGTATGGGATAAACAGAATGAGACAGCTTGTGATCTGAGGCATATTGTTGAGTCATAAAACCTATGCTCATTATGCTAGGGGGTAACTTTCAAAACATTGAAGATCTTGCTATAAAGCATTTTCATTGATATCAAAGTACCCCATTTAAAGTTCCCCACAATGGCATGATGTTCCTGGAGATCCTTTATTATTTATTCTACTGCCAGTGAAAAACCTATATTATACTTAGGATCTGTGCAATGAATACATTGCATTACATTACATCCAATTATTGGACCAAAATGTGGGATATGATCCACTTTACTATGCTAAGTACCGGCACAAATCATGGTTCATAGTTATGTGTTTTCTACTATTCACAGTAGGAAAAATGTTTCGAGGTAGACAAATGCTAAATTTTCTGATAAAATACTTCCATACCTGAAAAAAGCATTTATTAAGTCAAATTGATAATCTAAATATCTGAATGACAATTAACAGAATGGGCATGTGGCACCATGGCAACTGAAAATGAAACTCAGCTGGTTGCGAAGTTGAATTGCATGATTGGTTGAATAAGTTTTCAGTTCAAGAACACCTGTTGTATTGAATAAATATTGATGATAGAAATGCGATTCTATTATTTAAATATGCAACACAAGATATGGCTATTTAGTAGGTTTCAATCAAGTATTTATTGTAACTCGAAATGTTAAGCTGACTGAATGGTAAAAAAATGTGATAAATAGTTCTGTGGGAAATTAAATATTTACCTCATCGTTGGCTAGAAGCTTCTTGTGTAGTCTGATGTGCGATGATGTTCTTGTTTAAGAATTTTTAGATCTTGACAGCATGACCTAAAAGGAGATAAAAAATTTTCTGTTAGTTACAGTATAATCCAATTATAACGTACTTTAAGGGACCAGGGTATTAGGTACATTATAATCGAAGTACGTTGTAACCAGGGTATTAATTAAAAATTGACTAAAACCAAGCACACCTATTGCTGGGCCCAAGTACACCAGCAGGTTTGATCGGAAAGTACGTAATAACCAGTACGTTAAAACAAGATTCTACTGTACCATAATTACCATTGATCTATCCAGGGAAACCATTTTAAAGATGGAAAATATGTGGGTCAGTCATGTTACTAATTTTTCCTCCTTGTCAGAAACTGTTTGTCTGCAAGCTCATCCAGTGACCTAGTAACTTCCTGTGATCTGCACTTATTCACAGTTGTGAAGCTGGTCATGGAGATAAAACGTACTCATCAGCAAAATGTTGAAAAACAATCACTATTTATTTTTGTGATGGATTGTTGTTTTTGCGCAATGAAGAGGCTGCTTTGTTAATCAAGCTAAACAGTACAATATCCTGCCAAAGCAAGTCTCAGACAATATTGTTTTTACTTGACAAGTTCCTTATTAAAGGCATTTGACATGCATAAGTACAGCGAATCCAAAAATAACTTAGGCTAAATTTATCAGAGCATGGGCACAAGAAAGGTATTGAAAGCCGCTCACATGAAACCACTGTGCGCTGCTCTAGGATTTCACTGATTTGCAGAAAAGCGGAAAATGTTCAGGTGTTTTTCTCTGTGTGCAATTTAATGGGTCGACCACTTGTGGTCGAGTGGCTGTAAACCACTTTTACCTGTGTCAAATGCCTTTAAAGTCAGAGACTTCAACAATGAAGCAAATAAAGAACATATTTTATGATAAAAATTCTAGATACATCTCCAGCTACCCATACCTTGCTGTTCAAGCCAAACATATCCTTGAGCAGCTTAGGCAAAATTGGCCCTTTAGTAGGTCAGGAAAATTGACCCTAAAGCCTGAAATCCACAATCAGTTTTTATCAGTTTTTGACTGACAGCTCTAAAAAAATTGGCACCTTGCGCAAGGGGATTATAAGGGTTCCTGCTTTAAACAATAGAGTCTACATAAATGAATAGAAATCCCATCAGTCAAAAACTGACAAAGTTGGACGTGTTCAACTCCTTCAGTCAAAAATTGATGTTCATTAATGCATCAGTTTTTATCAGTTTTTGCTAAATACACGATCAGTTTTTAACTGAAAACTGAAAACTGTCACTTAAAAACTGATAAAAACTGATCCTGTTTTTTAGGCTTAAGGCAGCTCTATTTGCTGGCTCAAGGTTGTCACAGAGGATCCCTCCTCTTCACTTGCCTTTGAGGTAGAATGTACAATTAAAGAATATTAATTCCAGTTCTTTACCAGAGTTAGAGTTTGGAAACTTTTTGCAAAAAGTGCCAAGCCCTGAGGATATTTGTCAGGCATCTATGGGTAGAAAAATAGTTTTAACTTAGCTTACATGACAAAAGTACTAGGATGGTGAATAACAAAATGGCAGCTCTGGAATTAGCATTCTAACATTGTTGAACAAATCTTGCTGTTGAGGCTGGGTTATTGCAATGGCATCAGCAAAAACGCAAATCCTGGCAAATTCAATTCAGTTTCTACCTTTGTGTGATAGAAATGAAACAAAATGTCAAGAATAAATGGAAACATCAATATTTTGCTGAAAATCCAAAGAGAATGAGAAGCAATGAAGAATTTGGGTCTAGTGTGTGCTGGATCCAAGTTCAATTGCCCCCTTCTTCATATGCTGCAATTTTATGTATAAATACATTTCTTTTTAGGCTGGAAAAGAAAAGTTCAACAAAGGTGCTATTTACAATATTGGGTTCAATGCAAGTTTGATGTTTGATGATTATGACTGCCATGTTTTCCACGATGTTGATCTTCTAAGTGAGGATGACCGAAATTATTATGGCTGTCCTGCTTCACCGATGCATATGTCCCTTGGCATTGACAAATTCAATTACAAGTAAGTTATAAAAAAATTTAAATTTTCACTATGTATGTTGCAAAAAAGGGTTCCTTATGCCTAAAAATTGTTGAAAATTTCCCTCCACAAATTGCTAGTAAAGCTACTAGACAAAAGTGCAACAGACAGTTAATTTGATTCCAAAGCGCTGGAATCAAAGTTGTCTCTAATTGGTTAATCTTCTCCACAGAGGCTATTGTCTAGGGCAACAAAGAGCTGAAAAGAATTGGAGAGGGAGAGAGCAGGAGAAGAGAAATGGAAAATTAATCTCTGTCGCTTTTCTCTTCCGCCTTCTCCCTCACAGCTCCTCAACATACCTTTTCTTTCACAGTACCTGTTGTCCTGTTCCCTATCCCCCTTTTCAATGAAATTTAAGCACAAATGGGGACAGACTGCCTTTAAGCCTAAATGTATTCTAATTTAGTTTGTCAATAAACTGCATTTGTGCTTTGTTATTGATGATTTCTATATACAACTGTGTGTATAATTTAGACAAGCCAGTCTGTAATTACAGATTAGCAGATTGTATAAACTAGACATGGCAAGTTTATAAAGAGCAGTTTCCTGTTTTTCTTCAATTATATGGTATAGAGTTCTTGAGTGTGACGTCACAAAAAAGCTATTTTTAGGCTCAAAAGAACACCATGAAATACTTCTAATTAAGCAAAATAATCATGAAATACTTCTAATTATGCAAGAAGACCATGAAATACTTCTAATTATGCAAGATCAGTAAAACATGTCTAAAATTGTGAGATATGGCTAATGAAAGATTTGAAGTTTGCTAACGAATCACTGTTATTTTGGCTCTGTCCATAAAGTTATGAACAGTGACAAAATTACAGAGGTTTGATGGGGAAAGAACCTGTGCTCATGTAGCCATAACTCAACCAATTCGTAAAATATTTGACTGATTCTGCACATGTATTTGTAATGCTCTTTCAAGTTATGTGATCAAAAGTCAGAAATTTATGTGACATCATCACTTTAGAATGTTATTTTGTTTCTCGCCAGGCTATCATATCCAAGCCTCATTGGAGGGATCCAGCTATTTACGAAAGAGCACTATCAACATATAAATGGCTATTCAAACAAATTTTGGGGATGGGGCGGTGAAGACGATAATCTGTTCACAAGAATAAAAGCTAAAGGTATGACAAATAATTTGATCATGTTAGATTTTCTCAGTTCATTTATTTTATATGATTCCTTTTTTCTGCTCCTTGGTCCAATTATTGTTGGTGCTCTTCTTCTCCTTCTATCCCTCCTCCTTCTCCCTCTACTAGTTTTTCTCCTTCTTTTTGTTCTTCTTCTTCGACCCTCTTTTTTCTGCTTCGACCCTCTCTTACTCCTTCATCTTATTCTTCTCCGTTGTCTTGTTCTCCTTCTTCTCCTTCTTTTTCTTCTTCTCCTTCCACATTTCCTTTTGATCTTCTTCAAACCTCTTTTTTCTCCTTCGTTGTCTTCTTTCTCTTCTTCCCTTCTTCTTTCTCTTCTTCCCTTCTTCTTTCTCTTCTTCTTCTTCTTCTTTCTCTTCTTCTCCTTCTTCTTTCTCTTTTTCTCCTACTTCTTTCTCTTCTTTTCCTTCTTCTTTCTCTTCCTCTTTCCTGTCTTCTTCTTTGCCTTTATCCCCTTCTTTTTCTCTGCTCCTTCTTTTCCTTATTATTTTTCTTTTGGTCTTCTTCTTTCTCTTCTTCATCTCCACGTTCTTCTCCTTCTCCCTCTTCTTAATCTTCAACTTCTTCTTTCTTTTCCTTTCCTTCTCTCATTTCTTCATGCTTCACCCTCATCTTCTTTATCTTCTGCTTCTTCTGTGTCTTGTCCTTCTTCTTCTTTGTCTTTTTCTCCTTCTTCCTCCTTTTTAATTATTTCTCCCCCTTTCTTTTCTCCTTTTTTTCCTCTTCAACTCCTTTGTCTCCTTTTTCCTCTTATTAATCTTCTAATTCTCTTTTCTTCTTGTTTCAAGGTATCAAATTGATTCGACCGTCAATCGATGTTGCAAGGTATAAAATGAACCAACAACATCATTTCCGAAGTGACCCATGGAGCCAGGCCAACCAGGTCTTGTTGTTCAAGAGACGGCCAAGACAGGAAACAGACGGTTTAAATAGTATAAACACACTATCATTTACTTCAGAAGTCCGGCAATCGCTGCTATACACTTTAATCAGTATAAACTTGAAAAAAACGTAACAACCGACTCTCACGACTCGAAGAATTATTGTGCAGCAAAAGCTTCTCAAAAAAGGATAAAAGAACCGAAGATGTGTGAAATGTTAAAGATTCACTCTAATACTTTATGGGATAATCTTGTAAGTTATAATTTGATATAAATTTCAATGAAGTCCAACTTATGTATCTATATGTAGGGATTGCGGAAGAAAATAATTTTCACATTTGTACTTTAAACTGTAAAAATATAATCTTGTTTTTAACTGTTTCACTACTAGGCTAAACTTTTTTGCCCCCCCCCCCCCCCCCCCAGAAAAAAAATTCTTTAGCCCCAAAGCCCGTACTATGCGTTGCAGTCCCTGTTTATATGCATATTTGGTAATAAACCCTTGTTACTCAAAGCAAAATAATGCTAGAGATCCTGTTTTCAAGGCTAAGAGCCAAAAATTAATAAATTTACCCCTTGGTATGCTAGGATTCAAAATGTCTTCTTGAGAAAAGGAAATTACCTCACTTCTTAAGCCTTATAAATAATTAAGTAATTAAAGGGCATGTGTCGCGTTAGAAGTTGGCTTGTAAACAAAAACGTTGGGATTGGAATTCCATTGTTTCGTGACTTTCCATTTCATGAACTTTACTGTCGTGAGAATTCAACCTTGATCTCGTGCTTTGTACTCAACAAAAAGATAATGGTATTACGTTAGCCAATCATGTTCACGACACATGGCTTTGAGATTGGGTTAGATTGTCAGCAAGTGAAGTGCTGTTATCAATAAGGGCCCTGCTAAAAACCTAAATATCTTAGAAAATTAGAATAACCTTTTACAATGGTTGTAAAAGTACAGTAATAATCTGTAAAATATTCCTCTAGTTTTTCATTAAAATGTATTCTTTTAATTTTCATTTAAAAATTAAAGTGAATTCCAGTCCAGATTCCAAATCTGCGTTGTCAACCTCGATCTGAAGTATGCTTCGTTTGGCAAGACAAAAGAACCTCTCGTTAAAGCCCCCTACAATTGGCCCCTGTTCCAAAACGTCCCATACAGATACATGGTCCAATTCAATTCAAGGATTGCTGCATGAAATTTAAATTTTTCGTCCACCCTGAGTGAGGTAAGAACTTCACCTTGAATAGATAGGCCGTGGGTAAACCTGAATCAGTTTAGATAGGCTAGGGGTGAACCTGGATCAGTTTAGATAAGCTGGGGGTAAACCTGGATCAGTTTAGATAGGCTGGGGGTAAACCTGGATCAGTTTAGACAACCACCAAACCTCAGCACTTGGTGAAATTTAACAAGGATCAAATTAGTTCATATATATAAATATAAGGTAAATCTCAACTTTCCAACCTTCTAAAGAAGGTACATGTCTACCGATTTTGATTATCGCTATAGATCAACCACCCCCCACCCCCCACCCCCTTCGTCATTGGACTTCGTTTTGCATTGGATTCAGTGGCGCAACAGAGGTACCTGAAACCCTAAGGAAAAACTAAGGCAGGGGAGCCCCCTGTTTATCCAATCATTTTAGAGCGTGCCCAACACAACAGCAAGAAGTGAAAATGATATTTTTCTCGTTAACTAGGGTCTAGATTGGTTGAAGAATCTTCAGTTACACTACTTCTATAAAGTTTTTTTAAATAAGTTGAATTTGAGCGAAGTCTCAACACATGTAAATATAAGTAACTTAGGGTTCCTTTTACCGATCTATAAAAAAAACTGGATCGAGCTTCTAATGTGACCCGAGTGTCACCATCCGGGAAGAGGGTCCCAGAACAGCCTATGCTAGGAGACGGCCTGAAGTGTCAGTCCTAGCAACGTCTTCAGCTGCTCTGGCCTTGTTCCTTTTTCAGCAATCATACACACAGCATTGCAGCTCTCACGAATTCATATCGTTCAAGCATTGGTTTTGAGGAATGGCTTCCCGCTATTGTTTGGGGCCCTCTTCCTTTTGAAATTGAACGAGCTTCAAACTTTGGTGTTTCAAGACAATAGGAAGCTCGATCCAATCTTTTTTATAGATCAGTGGTTCCTTTTGATCAGAAACCCTTTCTTATAAAAAAATATTGTGTTATTTCTGCTGCCCGAAAAATATCTTAAGATTTTGAACACAAAATTGCTGAAAATCTTCGCACAGAAATTGTGTACAAGCTTAACTATGTTGTCTCTTTTTGCTTAAAAACTTTTTTTGATTATTCAAGATTTTTTATTTATATCCAAGTAATAACGGAAGCAACACAATTTATTGTCTCAATCGTTCCTTTCTACACCTTTTAAATGTCTTTGAAAAAATTTATCGAACTCGTCAAAATCTATTGAAGCGAGACAAAGGCGAGATGAACGAAGCAGTTAATTCAGACCTTAAAAGGCTTCAGTTTTGGTTGGAAGGTGAAAAACTTTTTCTTAAAGGTAATGTGTCCATATAAAAGGACTGCGGATACCCAACTTGTCAAGCCACCCATCAAAATAACAGTTTGTGATTGGTTAGTATTCTCGCAATGCTAAACTGTTCACATGAAAAGCTAACCTCACAGCAGGATAGATAAACAGAACGACCGTAATGACTGGGGCGATAACATGAAAAATCACATGTTTCTAAAAACCCCCGCAGAGTCGCTTGCTATAGCTGGACACATTACCTTTAATGTAGCCAAAACGCAAAGCATGATCCTTGGTTCCTCGAGTAATTCGTAAACAACATCATGCGGACAATGGAAATCCTGTGACAAATTTCCATATAAACGAGGACAATCTCGATATGATTGGATCAATTAAGTATCTGGGTATTCAGATTGATTCAGAACTTAAGTGAAGAGAACATATAACTTTTGCTGTAGCCAAGATTTCGAGAGCAATGTGCATGCTTAAAAATGCGAAAAAGTATCTCCCATTAGAAATTGTAAAAAATATGTATACAAGTATAGTTGAACCGCATTTCACAAACTGCTGCTCGGTGTGGGGTTGTTGTGGAGAAACCCTGCTCGATAAGCTGCAAAGGCTGCAAAACCGTGCCGCACGAATCGCTACTAACAGCTCTTACGATGCATCATCTCTTCAATTGATGGGAAGCCTAGGGTGGTTAAAGGCATTGAGTCATGGTAAATAGGCCTTCTCTATAGAGAGTCATTTGGTTTCGGCGTGATCGCTGCTATTTCATGTGATATTTGCCTCCGCTGTTGACAACTTACTTTTGATGGAAATTGTTTTATCAATCAGTACTAGGTGAGTTCATGTGACCAGTTCCAGGTCAACCAATAGCATCGCAGTCATGAAAATCATGAATCAGCGGATTTTGAACTTAGGGTATAGAGTACCGAAGTGATGACGTCATAAAAATATTTTTTTAGAATTTCTGAATTTTGATCCCAGAACCTTAAAGACCATCATGAAATACCTCTAAATATGCAAAATCAGTTAAAGGTATCACAAATTGGCTTAGATATGGCCACATAAGGACAGGCTCTTGTCCCATCAAACCTCTGTAATTTGGTCTTGGTTCATAACTTTATGAACCAGGCCAGAATAACAATAATCCTTTAGCAAACTTGAAATCTTTCATTGGTCATATCTCGCCCAGTTTGGAACATAACTAACTAATTTTGCACAATGAGAGGTATTTTATGCCATTCTTTCAGATTATGCGGCCAAATTTTAGAAATTCTAAAAATAGATTTTTGGTGACGTCACACTTCGGTACTCAATACCCAATCCATTATATCATGACTCAGTGCCTTTAACTATAAAAGAAATGATCGAATTTGAAACTGCAATTGCAGTGTACAAGTCTGTCTAGGGATTAGCTCCTGAATATATGCAGCTAATGTTCACAAAATTGTCGAAAAACAGTTCACGGTCTCTCCGTAATACAGACACGGATCTTAGAATTCCTCGCTTTGCAACCTCTTACGGGCAACGTAGTTTCTCATATCGAGGTATGAATGTGTGGAATAAACTAAGCACTGAAATAAAAAATGCCCCTTCACTGGCTATTTTCAAAAATTTGCTGAAACAATCTTTGAAAAATCAAAGGTTTGAGAGTTCTTGTACAGCATCAAACTTCATTTTAACTTTTTATTTTTACCTTACCAGAACATCTTGTATATTAATTTTTGTTTAACTTTGCTATTTAATTAATTAATTGGTCACAACTTGCAGAGTATAATAATTAATTAAGGTTAATTAGCTTAGGTTTTTAGACAGGGCATGTTGGGGATCTTTGCGCTGCGCAGCATCATATTCCCACGAACGCATCGCAATAGGTGATATTCTTGTTGTTATTTTTTAGCACTGATGTCTAATCTGTTAAGCTTGTCACTTCGTCTTGAAATTTTATATAATGGCTGCAGAGCAATTGTGCAAATCACATATCACTAATAACTGAAACACGTCTTCCACTGAGTACCCTCCCGATGTGACGTCATCGGCGTACAGCGCACTTAATAGCTTTGTACAAATGATAGGGTTTTCGTCTTGGTACTTTCTTATATGATGAGACAAGGTGGCGTTTAGCAAGAACGGACTGCAGGTGACACCAAAAACGACACGACAAAAGCGATATACTTGTAAGTTCCTTTCCTCTGCTTGCACATTCTCGTACCAAAGAAACCGTAAGGAATCCCTGTCCGCTTCGTTAACAGATATCATGAGAAACGCTTTCTCGATGTCTGAAGTCAAACCAATGGGAAACAACCGAAAGCGAGTCAGTATCTCGGCTACTGTGCGTAATAAACAGGGTCCTTGATACAAGCAGCTATTCAAGGAAACTCCAGAGCTGTTGGCAGCAGAAGCGTCGTACACTATGCGAACTTTTGTTGTTTCCTTGTCCTGTCTGACTACAGGATGATGAGGGAGAAAGTGTGTCTTGCCAACAACTCCTTTGGTATTTGGATGTACCCTTTCTATTATACCTCGTTCTTCTTGATCCTTCATTATCGCATTATATTCCTTCAACAGTTCTGGATTGCTTTGCAGTTTGGGCATCTGCTTTTCCAGCCTTTTCTTTGCCAGGAGATAATTGTCAGGCAATGGAGGGTGCTTCAGCTTCCAAGGGAGCTTAACCTCGTATCGACCGTCCACAAATCGAATTTCATCACTAAAATGTTCATATACAGATTCTTCCTTGGGTGAAATTCCCAGGGATTCCAATTCCCAGAATTTTGCAAGCTCCCTTTCGACAGCAGAGTTACAATTGATTGAGGGCCGCTCATCATTCACGCGAAGTACATGTGTTTGAGCAAAATTTGTCCCTGTGGAGGTGCTTTCATTGAAAACAGGTACCGGACCCGACAAAATCCATCCAAGAACTGATTCTAAAGCGATTGGACCACCGCTTTGACTTCTTACAACGCCCCCTGTCATAAAATTCCAATAGAAATCCGAGCCAATCAAAATCTGAATTGAGAGTTCGTCTTCGTTATTGGCTGGATAGTCTGCCAGTGATAAGCCATTCAAATGAGGGTACACAGAGGCTGCGAGATCTATGACTTGATTTTTCAAGGGCGCACAGACTGTTGGAACAACATAGGCAGTTACGTATGTTGTTACACCATTATAGGGGCTTCTCACACCAAATTGTGTGACGTCATAGCTGTTAATTGCTCCGCGTTCTGAACCAAAAGTTTAATTGTGAGCGTTTCTTTAGAAATGGTAGGTAAGTTCAAAGCATCTCTTAGTTCCGCAGAAATATACGATTTTTGAGAACCAGAGTCAAAAAGCATACGCGCTGTTTTGCAATTTTCTGAATTCTGAGCTGCTGAAACATACCCCTTCCCTGTCTGTAAAAGAATAGAGTGCTTGGCATCAACTAACATTGAAACCGTAGGAGGGGGAATGCTCGCAGAATTCCCTTCATGCGAAGGTAAACGTAAATTACTAGCAGCTTGAAAACCGCCATTGTGTCCTGTAGTAATTAGATTCGTGTTCGAAATTACTTGTGAATTTGAAGGAACACTATCGCTTTGATGAGGCATACTTGTATTTCTATACTGCGTATATTGCGATTGACCAGATTGACAAATGCTTATATGATGCCTTTGTTTACACTGAAAGCATCGTATATTGCTTGTACAATTTCGTGACAAGTGTTTTTTCTTTAGGCACACAAAGCATCGCCCTTCCCTTTGCAAAACCAATTTTCTTGCAGTTGGCTCAGTTACGTTATTACATTTAGCGGATGGGTGATTCGCCTTACAAAATGTGCAAGTCACTTTTCCATCATTACTAAACAAGGCCGTAGTTGTGGGCAGTTGGCCGCGAGGTTTAACTACATTTTGAACACCAGAATTTTTTACGTCGAATTTCACTTGGCATTGTTCTCGTGCGTTGAGCTCAGTTTTGAAAACTGCCAAGATTGAATCTAAGCCCCAGTCGTTGTTTACAGATTTTGTGATAGCAAGACGTATGTCTTCCGGAAATTTTGACATAATCATGGGGACAAGTAGAGCCCCATACTGCGCAAAATCAACTCCTAATGTTTTGAGACTTCGCACGTTCGTTTCGATGTTGTCGTGGAGTTTACGCAAATTTTTTATGTCCCGTTCATTTGAAACCTGATTTAGATTCAATAGCGACTCCATATGAGAGTTTATAATAATTTGTTTATTTGCAAATCTGTCTTTCAAAATTGCGATAGCCTCGCTATAGTTTAGCGATGTGGTCTGAATTCCCGAAACTGCCGTGGCGGCTGGCCCCTCCAACAAGGTACGCAAGTGACGAAACTTATTGATATCAGATAAGTTAGGATTTCCATGTATTATTTCATAGGAGTCCCACCACTCTTGCCACTTTTTGGGTCCCCGTAGAATTTTGGAAGATTCAATTTAGGCAAATTTGGCATATCAGCAGCATACTGCGAGGTGGAGGGTTGAGTTGAGAGGGTAGGGGCTGCACAATAGAGGCTGTAGGTGCAGGCTCTACGAGATTTCTTTGTCGAGAATCGAGTTCGAAAATAACGGAATATATGTGACTTTGAATTTCTTCACTTTCTATAACCTCTCTTTCTATTTCATCTTCAGGAATTAAATCAAAGATTTCTTCATCGATTTTACGCAAAAGTGTCACCCTTTCTTTTAAAAGAAACTTCAACTGGTCAGCCCTTACTTCCGCAAAGGGTTCTTCGTCTAACAGAGTTTTAGCGTCCGTTATTAATTTAGTAACATAGGCACGGTAACCAGCCCTTACTCTTTTCCTTTTGCTAACTGCTGCTGCTGGGAGAGGAGGGTCTGCAGGGTTAGTGGCGCTTTCCCCCTGAGACGTCATGTCTCTACCGAATTACTTCAATACGAGAAAAACAGCAAAGAATCGTTTACTAAAAAGAATCTCGCTCTCATCATGAAGCGCAAACAAACAAACAAATAAACAAAATATCAATCCGGCGAGAAAAGAGCATTAAATCAAACAAACCACTTGCTGTGGACCATGTAGAAATTATCCTGCCACAGGATCGCAATTCGGGGTCGGAAACAGAGAGGTGACAATTATCTGACACTCCCTCTCCAACGCTGACAAGTTAGAATCACCAAAAGGTTCAAAATTAAGGATCCATAGATTCAAATTCGAGAAAAGAGGACTGTATATAAGTTAAACTAAATAGATCGATAATACTCTAACTCGTAAATATCAAGAAAACAAGAAACCATCAATAAAATAGAAGAATATTAAGGAATTAAGGAACTAAACCCAATCAGAATAAAATCGAAACAATGTCACCTGAATATATATACAATACGGTTCAAGAGTTCTTGGGTTTCTCTTTGCCTTTATGATCATCAGAATAGAATGTTCCTTTTTCAACGTCCGTGCGTCCTTCTTTCCAGATCCAGAGACAATCCAACAACAACCAAAAACACCACCCATCACAACTCGTCAACAATATCACGTGACAACAACAAAATCAAAGAAGATCGGGGGGCAACAACCACTTTTTCCCACAAATGTAAACAGGGATTGATTAATGTTTGTGTTCAATATTCTGGAGAACCAGCAATAGATTGAATGTTTTCATAACAGGGCACATTGTAAATCATGGGCTCCGACAAAGGTTGAAAAGTGGAGGGGGGGCCAAGGGAAAATTTGGCACCCATAACAGAAGATTTTGAAGAAGACTCTATTGTTTTGCAAAAAAGTGTGGTGGCCAAGGCCTCTCGGCCCCCCTTCGTCGGAGGCCCTGTAAATCTTACTGAATGTATTATCCTGCATAAATAATTAAAAGTCAATCAAATGAGTACGGCTGGGCTGGTTTCGTGTTGACCTCATGACATTGGAATGAAAAGTTTCGAAGCGTGACAGGGCAATACAGATGATGACTGGATGCGGAAGAATTTCGCAAGGGAAATTTAAATTTAAACTAAAGATGGTTAAACTCTTTTTAGATTTTTTTCGCAGAGAAATCCTAACTGCACATATCAAAGTTAACTTTTCGCATTCACCGCGCGGAATTTTTCGCATTTCTCTAATTTATTTCTCACTGGAGATCCGTTTTATATGACCTCCTTTGTTATAACATTAAAACGCACTGAAATAGAAACGCAATTCTTTGTTTCGGGAAAGCAAAGAACGTCGTGACAAGCTGCCTTTAACCACAACTTGTCTACAATAAGCAAAGATGGAGCAAATAGGCGCGGTGTTATGATGTGATAAATGGCACGTTTGCATGCGAGGAGTATTGCCATTACTTGTTCTGCTCTTTTATTAATCTATTCAAGCATACTCGTGATACGGCATTTCCTTACCGAAAATACACAAGCGTCAATGCATGGATCAGAATTACATGCAACAGCCATAGTTAACGAAAATGGCAACATGAACCGATGCCCAGTCAACTCGTCATTTCTTCATGGAAGACGCATTGTCAACACCATCGATACATCTTTTCCATTTAATTTATCCATGCAATATGGTGGGGAAGTTGAAATTGGTGGCTCTTGGCGTCCAAAGGATTGTGTAGGGAAAAAGGTTGCCTTTTTGATACCGTTTCGAAATAGGAATAAGCAGCTGAACGTTTTCTTGCGAACAATGCATCCAGTATTTCAGAGGCAGTTGATCGATTACAGGATATTTGTGGTTGAACAGGTGAATATTTTTGTTATTTTCATTACACATTTTGATAATAATTTTTCTATTACATTAATCATTATAATTGTTTAACATTAAAGAGATTCTACGGGCTTGGTCCTGTCTCGTTAGCCGGCCCGATTGGAATCCTAAATGCGTCCAGATATTACCAGGACGTCTAGACAAGATTAAGGCAGGAGAGGCAGTGTTTGTGCTGAGGGCAAATAGTTGAATTGTTCAACTACCATAATCGAGTACTTGTGAGGGGGAGGGGGTAGTAGAAAATAGAATATTGCCATGGATCTGTTGCACTCATACAATTGGGCTTTTAGCAATCAAAGACTCCATACATAGGCTTAATATTGAGAAAATTATCCATGCAATTGGGTAATAAATGGCATTATCGTTATTTGAAATGTTTGGTTTTACAGAAGTCATGGCAATCAATGAGAGCGTAAAAATGAAAATAATAATCACAACATATTTAAGGGCACTGCTTGCCCCCTCTGCCCCTCCTGAAAGAGGGCAGCTGCCCCTGTAGCCCCTCCAAGATAGGCGCCCCTGGGCAACACTGTAAATAGCGCTAGAATAAAGCAATATAATCCACTTCAAAAGGCAAAAGCCCTGCAAAGGCCTTTCTCGGCCAACTTATCTGACAGCTTGATAGCCTGAATCTTGAACTCAAGCTAAGAAATGCAACCTTCATGGGATCCAAGCTCTGGCAAGAGCTTACAAATGACATCAGAACATCTTCTAGCCTCGCAATATTTGATAAAAAGATTAAAACTTGGAAAGATACAAAATGCAACTGCAGACTATGCAAACCTTACGTTGCGCAGATTGGATTCTTGAAATAGTCATCGAATAATTGTATATTTTTATCTAATGAGTCATCCTTTTAATTTTGTACATTTCTTATATTATTTTATCCATTTATTGTAATTAATTTTAGATTTTTAAATTAAGTATAAATAGTAAGCTTAAACTAGCTGTTATATTAGCTAAGAAATTTGCTTCGCCTACTGTAAATAATTTTATTATAATAATAATAATAATAATAATAATAATTAATAATTATTTTCCAAAAAGTTAAGCAAAAGTTATTCCTATTGTCTTGGGAGCCCTTGGAACAGTAACACGAAATTTGAGCAACTACATCAAGGAAATTGGAGTCAAGACGCAGATAAAACTAATACAAAAATCTGTACTTTTAGGAACTGCAAGAGTGTTGAGAAAAGTTCTCGAGATCTAAGATCATGGGTATTGATCCGATTTCAAGAAACATCAAGAACAAGCCAGTTATAACATCAGAACTGTGTACATCAGCATAATAATAATAATAATAATAATAATAATGATAATAATAATAATAACAGTAGCTTAGAGGCATGTTTTCAAGATAGCCATTTAAGATACGGAAATAGGGGCAATAAAAAATTTGGTTGGTAAAATGTATTGATAGAGAGTTCTAAAGTGATGACGTCACAAAAATCTTTTTTTAGAATTTTTTATTTAGATCCAATAACCTGAAAGAGCATCATGAAATACCTCTAAACTTGCCAAATCAGGCAAGTGTATTACGAAATGGAAGAGATATGGCCACATGTTTATTGGTTCTCTTCCCACCAAACCTCTGTATTTTGGTCTCTGTTCATAACTTTATGAACAGAGCCAAAATAACAGTGATTCGTTAGCAAACTTCAAATCTTTCATTAGCCATATCTCAACCGTTTTTGGACATATTTGGCCAATTTTGCGTATTTGGAAGTATTTCATGGTGATCTTTTACGCTATGTGGTTAAAATTCAAAAATTATAAGAAAAGGTTTTTGATGACGTCACACTATTGCCAATTCTGCTATTGTTTTTCTTCTACCTTGAAGCTACTCCCACAAACACACATTAGTTACTGAAAATCCAAACTGAATCCCAAATCCTAAACCGATATAGCGGAAATTGAGCAGAATCAGGAAAACGTTACGGCCCCCGGCCCCACAGCCCCAAGGCCCCACAGCCCCGCGGTCACTGGCCGGAGGAAGATTGTAAAGACAAAACGAAATTGAGGAAAGAGACCAAAGATTTGGAAACTTGAGAGAGTTGAAAAAATCTTACTGCCTTTTGATTTCCAAAATAGAGTAAGACAAAGAATTAAAAGATCAAAATAAAACTTATAAATCTCCTGTTTTTTAATATGTATGTGTTTTGAGTACCCCATCTTCCTAACCAAGCCCATTTCGAACCCATTGAAAATGAGAAAGGTTTTATAGTATGATTTTCTCGTCGCAGGAAGGTGGACTACCGCAATTAAGTTTCAAACTCAGGAATGAAGTACCAATGCATTATAAAGGGCATAAAGCTCCCTCAGAAAAACTGTCATAGACATCAGAAAGGTCAGTTATGAGGCTACGTTGCCACCTCATCGAGAGCGAGTTAGGCCGTTGGTGCATCGGCGCAAATCACTCTACCTACCATAAATCAATAAAAGGGGTTACTAAGGGAAGTTACACAATAACCCCCAAATATGATTGATAATTGGGAGGGAAGGAACAGGAAAGGCCTCTTCACTGAAAGCCACTAATAGCTAATAGCCAATTTCTCAAGTAGGCCCCCCCCCCATATTTTTGCGTGACGCGTTATTGGCCGTATTTTCGTGCGTGAAATCGTGAAATCTCGATTTTTCATGCGTGATTTCGTGCAGCGTGATTCCTACGTGGAGCGTGAAACGTGAGTTTTCCTTGCGTTATGTCATGAAAAGGCTTTAACTGTCTGTCAATTCGTGAATGAAATTTTGAATGATAATTTAAAATATTGCCTCAATTTGGTGCGTAATAAACCAATGATAGCTAAATCTCAAGTAAGTATTAAAAGTTTGAAACTAGTGTTGTAGTCCTTCAAACCGGGCTCTGAGGAGCAATAGCTGAAATTACATTCATTGTTTGCATAATCGTGAAATTACATTTTTGCGTGATGCGTTATGGGCCGTATTTCCGTGCGTGAAATCGTGAAATCTCGATTTGTTTATGCGTGACTTCGTGAATTAAGATTTCTGTGTTATATAGTGGAAAGGCTTTAACCATCTGTCAATTCGTGAATGAAATTTTGAATGATAATTTTGAAAATTGCTTCAATTTTGCATGATCGTGAAAATCCAATTTTGCAGTGCTTGAATGCGTGAAAAGTCAACAAATTGTGCGTGAATGCGTGAATCACAACCACAATGGGGGAGCCCCCAAGTACGCTGCCGCTAAGCATGCCGGTTGCGCAACAGCCTTTAAATAACATCGCAACATATTGAATAAATGTATTTTGTTTTAAGGTTGGGAAAGACAAGTTCAACAAAGGTGCTATTTACAATAGTGGGTTCAATGCAAGTTTGATGTTCGATGATTATCACTGTCATGTTTGCCACGATGTTGACCTTCTCTGAAACTAGCATGTGGCCGGGTAATTAAAATGGCATCAGCAAAAACGCAAATCCGGGCAAATTCAAATCAGTTTCTACCTCTGTGTGATAAAAATGAATCTGGATCCAAAGGCAATTGCCTCCTTCTTCATATGCTGAAATTTTGTGTATAAATACATTTCTTTTTAGGCTGGGAAAGAAAAGTTCAACAAAGGTGCTATTTACAATATTGGGTTCAATGCAAGTTTGGCATTTAATGAGTATGACTGCCATGTTTTCCACGATGTTGATCTTCTCAGTGAGGATGACCGAAATTACTATGGCTGTCCTGCCTCACCGATGCATCTGTCCGTTGGCGTTGACAAATTTAATTACAAGTAAGTCAAATATTACCAGGGTGAATATGAAGAATCCGGTTAAAGGCATTTGACATACATAAGTACAGCGAATCCAAAAACAACTTAGGCCAAATTGATCAGAGCACGCGCAAAATAATGGAATTGGAAACTGCTCACGTGAAACTACTGCGCCCTGCTCTAGAACTTCACCGATTTGCAGAAAGACAGAAACTGTTCACATGTTTTTCTCTGTGCGCAATCTGATTGGTCAACCGCTCGTGGTCGAGTGGCTGTAAGCGAATCTGTAAGAAAATAAAAAATTTTTTGACTGCATAAACGAATCACTGGTCGCCTAGGGTCAGGGAAGGCTCTCCTAAGAATATGACATCCAGCAAAACACGATACCTTTCTTGATTCTTCATGTCCGCCCGTTTTTGTAATACCTCTCAAAGTGTGGTATTTTCACAACGTTAACAAAAGAGAAAACCAGGTAAATCTGTCGCAAATTTGATAAGATATAGCGAGAGAGAAAGAAGCTGGCAATTGCTAAGGGAGAGAATAAGAAGAAATGAAGAGAAAAGGAGTGAGATGTCATCATTGTGGAACTTCCTAGATTTGAAAAGAATGACGTCACAAAAATCACGTTTTAGAAGTGCAAATGCAGTGAAATCTGCTTCAAATTGGCTTAGATAATGTCTGAGGCAAAATATTATCCCCCCTTGGCCGTTTGGAGAAGTAGTCACTCGCTAAAGTTTAGAGGGGGAATGATGTAACAATTGATGTAACGAGTCACATGATATTAAATCTGTCACTTTTGGTTAAAATTATGTATTATGTAATGATGAGTTTTTGAGTATCCAAAAGTAAAAGACCAAATTATGGTGATTTGATAAGAAAACTCCATTTGGCTAAATCCGTTTAATCCAGTTTAATATGCTGTTGACTTTCCGCCAATGAGCCATATCCTATGGATCTTTTGTGTCCGTCAGTAGCTTAAGTGATTTTATACACCCAACAGAGAACCTTCAACACAAATGCAAGCTTATGGGGTGTGGCAATGGGTGTGGTCATCTGATTACCCTACATCACAGCCCCACTTCCCAACTTTTTAGGACTACACCCTAAGGTAATTACTCCTGACATCTTCACACATTTTACCACCACGCAAAACTGATTGATGCACCAAACGTGAAGTGGGTTAAAGGGGTGATTCAAAGGAAGGGGGGCGTTTTCATTTTAGCATTTACAATATGAGTGTATATTTAAAGTTACGGATGCTGTGACATTCTAACATTATAAAGAGAGTGTTCACTCAAGGGGGGGGGGATTATTTGAGGTGGAGCTAAGAAGAATGGTACATTTTTTGCATTTTGAAACTCATTAGAGCAGTGTTTACTCAAATTTATGAGGATATATTCTTTCTCACCAGGCTACCTTATCACTTTCTCGTTGGCGGGATACAGTTATTTACAAAAGAGCACTATCAACTCATAAATGGATATTCAAATAAATTTTGGGGATGGGGCGGTGAAGATGATAATCTCTTTTTAAGGATGAGAACGATAGGTATATAACATCACTTTTAGATCTTCTAAAGCCTTCTCAATTTTTGCGAAATCCTCTTCTTTTCTTATTCCTTCTCATCTTTTCTTCTTCTTCTCCTTCTTCCCTTTCCTTCGAACACTACAATTCATTTATTCCTTCTTCTTCTTCTTCTTCTTTGATCTTCTTCTACTTTTGTTTCTTCGCCTTCTTCTTATTCCTTCTCATTATTTCTTCTTCTCCTTCTACCCTTTCCTTCGTACACTACAATTCATTTGTTCCTTCTTCTTCTTCTTCTTCCTCTTCTTCTTCTTCTTCTTTGATCTTCTTCTGCTTTTTATCTTCGCCTTCTTCTTATACCTTATATTCTTCTTGTTCCCCTGATTTTCTTTTCTTCTTCATTTTTCCATCTATTTCTTTTGCTTCCGTCTTCTTCTCGTCATTTTCTCTCTTATTTTTCTTATCCTTCCTCTTCCTTTACTCTTTATTTTCCTCTTTTTCATTCAGCATTATTATTCTGAGGCTTTATAATACGTGGAGTATCAGAAGGAAAACTTTAGCATGTCATAAAATTTTCCTCTTTTTAAGACAATTTAAAATTTTTGCTACTTCAACAAATTCTTCTTCTTCTCTGTATTTATCTTTTCTTCTTCTTCTCCTTCATGTTACTTTTCTTCTTCTTCTTTTATATTCTCTTTTTATCTTCTGTTTTTAATCATCCTGTTTCTTCTCTTGTCTTCTCTCCCATTCCTGTTACATCTTTTTTTCTCATCTTATTCCTTGCTTTCCTCCTTATTTTGATCGTCTTCAATTTTACTCTTCATTGTTTTTTTCTTCTTCTCTTTGTTGCCCTTCTTTTTTCTTAATTTTTTATCCTGTATGTTTTTTTTCTCGTCTTCTATTTCTTCCTTAAATTCTCTTCATTCCACCTTTTCTTACTTTTTATGAATTTTCTTCACCTGCTCATTTTTTCTGACTCTTCTTCCATCTTTTTCTTTCTCTCTCCGTCTTCTTTATTTCATTTTCTTCTTCTTTCTCATCTTTTTTCCTTTTGCTTCTTGCTCTTGTCCTCCTCGACCTTTTCTAGCTTTTTCTGATTCTTCTTCTCCTGTTTTATCTTTTCCCTCCCCCTATTCGCTTTTCTTCTTTTTTATCTAATTTTTCTTTTTTCTCTCAAATTGTTCTCCTCTTATTTTATCTTCTTCTTTTCTCTTCTTCCTTCTCTGTTTCTCTAATTATTCTTCTTCTTTCTCTTCTTCTGCCTTCTTAAAAGTTTAAAAACCAACCCAAATTTAGACCCGTCTTTTGTTTAAACTGAAACGAAATGAAAGCCAGGACTCCCCTGTCCTTAATAAATTAATGCCACAATCTACCTTGCAATAAGTGCCTCTTTGCAACTAACTTTAGCCGACGTCGTTTTAAAGATATTGGTTCGAGCATCAGTGGGCGTAGAAGATCACCATTACTGCTATTCCTATTTTTCTTTTTCCTTTTTTTCTCCTTCTCCGTCTTCATCCACTTCTTCTTCTTTCTTCTCTTCTTTTTTTCTATTCTTTCATCTTCTTGTTTTTCCTCTTCTTTAACTCCCTCGTCTCCTCCCACTTTTTTGTTTTCATCCACTTCTTCTTCTTTCTTCCCTTCTTTTTATTTTCTTTTTAACTCCTTCGACTTCTTCCTCTTCTTTAACTCTCTCTTCTCCTCCCACTTTTTTGTCTGCATCCCCTTCTTCTTCTCTTCTTCTCTTCTCTTTCTTTTCATCTTCACTCCTTCGACTGCTTCAGTTCTTCACTCCTTCAACGTCTTCCTCTTCTTCAACTCCTTCATCTCCACCCAGTTTTACGTTTTTGTCTCCTTCTTCTTCTTATTTTTCTCATTCTTTTTGTCCTTCTTCTTCTCTTTTGTCTTCTGTCTCCTCTCAATCTCATCCTTCTTCTCCTTCCTCCTCTTATCAACCTTCTAATTTTTTTTTCTTGTTTCAAGGTATGAAAATGATCAGACCATCAGTAGATATTGCAAGGTATAAAATGAACCAAGAGCATCATTTCAGAAGTGACACGATGAATCGAGAAAACTATAATATGATATACAAGGAACAGCCAAAGCAAGATGGCGACGGCTTGGACGGCATAAACACGTTAACATTCACCGTAGAAGTTCGCGAGACGCTGCTATTCACTTTAATAAAAATAGACTTGAAGAGAAAGTAGAGATGTTAATAGCGTTTTACAGTAGAGACGACGATGTCTTAAGATACGTAGAGACGAGAAAGTAGAGACGACAATGTCTTACGATACGTAGTAGAACGATACGAAACAGAGCTGTGTATTTAGGGCCTACAGAGACGACAGGGTCTAACAAGCTATTGGTGGTACAAACTTGGCTTTGAAAAAAGCAATAATTTGAGTAAACTCTCATATTGCCGAAAAAAAGTCTTATTCTCCCTCGTCTTTTAACCTCTTTGATATTTCTGCCATTTCTCTTCATCCACCCCCGGTATAACCTCGATTTCATAGCTATCTCGTTTTCATATAATGCTAATTGTTTTAACTACATATATTCATATAATTACATATAATGTTTTTAACGTGTAAATATGGCTTTGAAAAAAACAAACATTTAGTAAACTGAAGCTTTTCGTCTGACACTCTTCAGAGTTTAAAACGTCAGAACATAGATCGAAAACTCTACGCTAGGAAATATATATACCCAGTTGTGGATCGAGATAGGAAAGAAAATGTTGAAAGATTAGAAACTTTGGCAGTATATTCAAAATTTCGGACAAATATTTTGACGAAATCTGCTTTGACTAAATTCAAAATGGGACGAAATTTGATACGACAAAATTTGTTGCATTTAAGATTTTTGAGAATTCGCATAAAAAACTTTTAAATGAGGTCAGGAATCAAATTTATGTATTCTTTTAATCTTTTCATTGTCCATTACGTCGTTTTTCTCAATTTATATTCATAATTTTCCTTATCGTAGACATCATCATCATCATAACTCAGTGACGAACAGAGGGGGAGGCATAAGGGGACGAACGCCCCCCCCCCCCCCCCTACAATGACAAAAAATATCTTTGAAAAGGGGCGTTTTCTGACGTTCAAAAGGGTTCGGACCCCAATTTTCCTTCCTCAACTCACATTTGCTTTCCCCTCCCCCAATCTGGCTACGCTACAGCTCCAACTGCTTTTTGTCGCCGGCTTGAAAAGATTCAACCTCCGTCTTTTTATACCCAATTGAACTATCTCTTTAGTTTTTTCAATTTATTTGCACTTTTCAACCCAAATTCTGATCTATACAGGAGCCAAAATTTTCAGACAAATTTTTCCTGTTGGAGATGGTCTTATTTCTTTCCGAATCTTAATTTTATATCCACACTTATAAATTTTTTGGCAAGCTGTTTTGTGTGAAAAACGGTTGTCTAGGGGGTTAAGCCAAATTCTGAACGGGTGCTCAACCCCAAATCTCCACGAAGTCGGTATCTTGTTACCTTTGTTGTCTTCCCTTATCTAACAGCATTTGACACAGCCACTCGACCACGATTTTTAACATTTTGAAACATGATACCTGACCCGGAATAACATTTTGGAAACATGATACCTGACCCGGAATAACATTTTGAAAACATGATACCTGACCCGGACTAACATTTTGGAAACATGATACCTGACCTGGAGTAACATTGTAAAACAAGATACCTGACCTGCAGTAACATTTTGAAAACAAGATACCTGACCCGGACTAACATTTTGAAAACAAGATACCTGACCCTGAACAGCATTTTCGAAATATGATGACTGTCTATAAGGTTTGCCTAAAAATACTTTGAGAGATAATAAAGAAATTTAATCTCCAATTGATTTGAAAGTTTAAGCTTTGAGATAACTCGTTGAGGCACTCAACACTTCTTTTTTCAAAACAGACCTGATTTGTCCTAGAAATGTATTTTTAATGAGTATACCTGTGCTAAAAAAGAGGGCCAAAAGAATAATCCTGTTCCGGAAGTTTCTCCGGATTATGCGACCCAGTTAGAAGGCATCTTCTTGTGTAGCAGTGAATTATTCTAGCTGTTGTTTCTCTTGGGATTCTATCGGCTTCATTTGCTAGAGCGTGTCTCCTTCTCACTGGTCTTTCTAATGGTGCTCTTTTCTCTTCATTTGCTAGAGCGTGTCTCATTTTCACTGGTCTTTCTAATGGTGCCAAACTGCTTCATTTGCTGGAGCGTGTCTCCCTCTCACTGGTCTTTCTAATGGTGCTCCTTCCTCTTCGTTTGCTAGAGCGTGTCTCATTCTCACTGGTCTTTCTAATGGTGCCTAACTGCTTCATTTGCTAGAGCGTGTCTCATTTTCACTGGTCTTTCTAATGGTGCCAAACTGCTTCATTTGCTAGAGCTTGTCTCATCCTCACTGATCTTTCTAATGGTGCCAAACTGCTTCATTTGCTAGAGCGTGTCTCATTTTCACTGGTCTTTCTAATGGTGCCAAACTGCTTCATTTGCTGGAGCGTGTCTCCCTCTCACTGGTCTTTCTAATGGTGCTCTTTCCTCTTCATTTCCTAGAGCGTGTCTCCTTCTCACTGGTCTTTCTAATGGTGCTCTTTTCTCTTCATTTGCTAGAGCGTGTCTCATTTTCACTGGTCTTTCTAATGGTGCCAAACTGCTTCATTTGCTGGAGCGTGTCTCCCTCTCACTGGTCTTTCTAATGGTGCTCCTTCCTCTTCGTTTGCTAGAGCGTGTCTCATTCTCACTGGTCTTTCTAATGGTGCCTAACTGCTTCATTTGCTAGAGCGTGTCTCATTTTCACTGGTCTTTCTAATGGTGCCAAACTGCTTCATTTGCTAGAGCTTGTCTCATCCTCACTGGTCTTTCTAATGGTGCCAAACTGCTTCATTTGCTAGAGCGTGTCTCATTTTCACTGGTCTTTCTAATGGTGCCAAACTGCTTCATTTGCTGGAGCGTGTCTCCCTCTCACTGGTCTTTCTAATGGTGCTCTTTCCTCTTCATTTCCTAGAGCGTGTCTCCTTCTCACTGGTCTTTCTAATGGTGCTCTTTTCTCTTCATTTGCTAGAGCGTGTCTCATTTTCACTGGTCTTTCTAATGGTGCCAAACTGCTTCATTTGCTAGAGCGTGTTCTCATTTTCACTGGGTCTTTCTAATGGTGCCAAAACTGCTCATTTGCTAGAAGCGGTCTCCCTCTCACTGGTCTTTCTAATTGGCTGCTTCCTTCCCTTCGTGCTAGAGGCGTGTTCTCAGTCTTCACTGGTTCTTATCCTAATGGGCCTAACTGCTTCATTGCTAGAGCGTGTTCTCATTTTTCACTGGTCTTTCTAATTTTGGTGCCAAACTGTCATTTGCTAGAGTTGTCTCATCCTCACTTGATCTTCTAATTGGTGCCAAAATGCTTCATTTGCTAGAGCGTGTCTCATTTTCACTGGTCTTTCTAATGTCTGCCAAAAAAACTTGCTTCATTTTGCTAGAGCGTGTCTCATTTTCACTGGTCTTTCTAATGGTGCCAAACTGCTTCATTTGCTAGAGCTTGTCTCATCCTCACTGATCTTTCTAATGGTGCCAAACTGCTTCATTTGCTAGAGCGTGTCTCATTTTCACTGGTCTTTCTAATGGTGCCAAACTGCTTCATTTGCTAGAGCGTGTCTCATTTTCACTGGTCTTTCTAATGGTGCCAAACTGCTTCATTTGCTAGAGCGTGTCTCATTTTCACTGGTCTTTCTAATGGTGCCAAACTGCTTCATTTACTAGAGCTTGTCTCATCCTCACTGGTCTTTCTAATGGTGCCAAACTGCTTCATTTGCTAGAGCGTGTCTCATTCTCACTGGTCTTTCTAATGGTGCCAAACTGCTTCATTTGCTAGAGCTTGTCTCATCCTCACTGGTCTTTCTAATGGTGCCAAACTGCTTCATTTGCTAGAGCGTGTCTCATTTTCACTGGTCTTTCTAATGGTGCCAAACTGCTTCATTTGCTAGAGCGTGTCTCCCTCTCACTGGTCTTTCTAATGGTGCTCCTTCCTCTTCGTTTGCTAGAGCGTGTCTCATTCTCACTGGTCTTTCTAATGGTGCCTAACTGCTTCATTTGCTAGAGCGTGTCTCATTTTCACTGGTCTTTCTAATGGTGCCAAACTGCTTCATTTGCTAGAGCGTGTCTCATCCTCACTGGTCTTTCTAATTTGCTAGAGCGTGTCTCATTTTCACTGGTCTTTCTAATGGTGCCAAACTGCTTCATTTGCTAGAGCGTGTCTCATTTTCACTGGTCTTTCTAATGGTGCCAAACTGCTTCATTTGCTAGAGCTTGTCTCATCCTCACTGATCTTTCTAATGGTGCCAAACTGCTTCATTTGCTAGAGCGTGTCTCATTTTCACTGGTCTTTCTAATGGTGCCAAACTGCTTCATTTGCTAGAGCGTGTCTCATTTTCACTGGTCTTTCTAATGGTGCCAAACTGCTTCATTTGCTAGAGCGTGTCTCATTTTCACTGGTCTTTCTAATGGTGCCAAACTGCTTCATTTACTAGAGCTTGTCTCATCCTCACTGGTCTTTCTAATGGTGCCAAACTGCTTCATTTGCTAGAGCGTGTCTCATTTTCACTGGTCTTTGTAATGGTGCCAAACTGCTTCATTTGCTAGATCATTTTATTTCTATCTCTTCCTGCTTCGTCCACTTCGTTTTATGGACTTGAATGGTTTAGCGACAATGTTCATTTCTTACGCATGCGGTGCAAGCGTTAAAAACTTGGACTTAAGAGATCGCATTATGGAAGTCATTGATTTTCGAAATACCAATATTTTATAAGAAATTTGAATTGATTTGCATTTTTGGAAACCCCAAATATTTGGACGCAAAAGCCTAATAGATTTCATACCATAGCTCGTTGTTTTAATCTTGGGAATAGATATAGTATGAATTCATAAAGACTGGATTCAAGTTGTGCAAAGCTTTGTAAAACTGTGCTAGCAGAATAATAGCGTGATGAGTTAAATGCATAAACCACTCTTTCTTTGCTACTCATCAACCGAGCTATCATTCTGATTGCCTTTAGCTGTTTGCCAACTTTATCAATTTACGAGTGAAATTTTAGTTATTAATCGTTCAAAAAGAATGATAGGAAAAAAATTCTGATTGGTTGTCTGGTTAGAAAGAAAAAAGATTAATGAATCGAAATACGTTAATATCTGCGTGGTTGGTGGAAGCTTTCCAAGTCTCATTTCTTATCGTACGACCTTTTGTATCAGATGCCTCAAATTATAAAACGTTAACAAATTCAAATGCTTCTTGGACAGGAAGAAGTGCACAACAACTGCAGAGCTTTATTTTCTTTGGTTCTCTGGTTAGAAAGAAAAAAGATTTAATAAATCGAAATACGTTAATATCTCCGTGGTTGGTGGAGGCTTCCCAGATCTCATTTCTTATCGTCCGATCTTTTGTATCAGATTCCTTAAATTGTAAAACGTTAACCAAATTTAAATGTTTCTTGGGCAGGAAGAAGTGCACAACAACTGCAGAGCTCTGTTTTTAGAAAAAGAAGATGTGGTCAATTCTTAATAAACGTTTTACCTGTAATGTAACATAATTCTTTTAAGCTCATATCGTGGTAAAATTCAAAAGAAAGTGGTTGTATGCAGAATGAACACAGAGTGGCATAAAAGTCGCCATTTTTGAAAATCTCTCAGACTGGATTGCTGCAGAGATAAAGATATGATTGTATTTTCTTTTTCAGATTCTAGCTGTTTAACTTGTTTCATATTAATTCTAAAACTTTATTAACGATAATATTTTCAACAAAGATTTTTATCTTGCTTATTTTTATGCTTGATGTTTAATTTTCACATGTCGTTTTATTCTTTTGTATAAAATCTTTTGGAAATAAGAAGTCCCTGGTCTTGAAAAGGCTGTTGTGCTGACAAAGCATTTGGTTATCTTGTTTATTTCTTTTCTTTATTTTGTTCAGTTATATCGATTTTCTTCTGGACGTTTTTATTTTTCGTAGAATGGATTTTATTGACAAAATAATGTAAAATGTAGGTTTCTAGAAAACATGTCTTACAAAAATGTGTGCTTTCCAACCTGCATGTAGCTTAAATAAACGAGACCCAACGACATGGAAATAGTTTCTTCGTTACTACAATCATGTGATATTGCCCTTACTGAAAAACATTTAACTCTTTGAATCGTAAAAAGCAGCAGTTTTCCATAACTATTCGAGCATACATAGACTCCTTTATTTTGTGCATTTTTTGCAGTTAAAATCTTGTTAGAATCATTTATTGGATTTCTGTTACTAGTTAAACATTTGAAAAACTTTGAATGATACGCTGTTTTTGCTTTTCATAAGAGTTTTTAAATCAACTTTTCTGAGTATATGAATATCAATGGTAATTGAACATCACACAACGCAAAACGTAATTTAATTTACTAACTCGGGAATACCAATCCAACATTAAGGGCATAAAGCTCCCTCAGAAAAACTGCCATAGACATCAGAAAGGTCAGTCATGAGGCTACGTTCCCACATCATCAAGAGCGATTGGGCCGTTGGTGCATCGGCGCCAATCGCTCAACCTACCATATAGGGGTAACTAAGGGAAGTTACACAATAACCCCCAAATATGGTTGATAATTGGGAGGGAATGGACAGGAAAAGCTTCTTTTCCCCACTAATAGCCGATGCACCAGTCCTACCTAATAGCATCAGAAAACTCTAAGAAGCATAAAAGATGCCTAAAGGTATGAGAGGTTTTAACGATGCCATAAAAGAAACTCAACATGCAAAGTTATACTGAAAAGGCATTTAACATAAAGAAACAAATTGAGGGAGGGAGGGCTGGGAAAATACAATAAAACAGCCTAGTTCTATTGTGGCTTCACCAAGGAAGATGAGACCCACGCTATGCCAAAACCTTAAATACCCCTAGATTAACCAAGGGAATGAACACGCCACGAAACACACATCTTACCCTAGTTATACAAATCAAATTCACAGGAGGCTGAAAGACTCCCTGCATTGCCCATAAACTAGTAGAGCAGATACAAGCAAAACGCGAGGAAGCGTGGCACAACAAAACATAACGAAATAGTAATAACAACAATCTCATGCAATTTAGTTAACGCTCAAAAGCCCCTCGTGAAATTAACTCTGATTAAAATTCATTTAATCATCATTTTACATAAAGCAATTTTAGATCTATAGAATGGTAAAATTTAACGTCGATGAGTGTCAAAACCGAATCAATCTGAAATTATTTTATTTGTTAAATACATATTTTGGGTGAGTTAAATATAAAGTCGCAGTATTTACAAAGCAAACCCATGAGTAGTAATTCTCTCTAGAATATGTCATCCCATTTTTTCTTCCCTCCGGGTGGCTTTTTTCTGCAAGGCTTCATTGAAAATAAAACCAAAATTAGGGTATACTGAAACTGTTTTGGTTAGAAGATATTCAAATTTAACACTCGATTAATGAAAGCATTAGATCTCTGCTTGCCTAGTTGAAGCTACGTTTTAGAAGGGTTCGTGAAAAAGAAATTTGAAAAGAAAGCAAAGACTTATAGGCCAACGACAGTAAAATAAATGCAATCAATTGCAAAAGAAACATACAGGCTGAATTTAAATTAGTTTGGTTAATGCCAACATGGTTGAGAAGCTTTAGGTAAAGTGCGTTAAGTAAAGCACTTCCTTTATGTTTTTACCCATATTGAACTGAATTATGTTTGCATCCATAGATTTAAAGATGAAGTGTCTCGTTCTTTTGCTACTGCTTGGTGCAGTCTTTTTAGCGTCTACGAACGGTAAGGGTCTCTTTTTTTAACTCTTTTTGCTTTCCCCCTTAACCAACCGTGATTATTTTCGCAACAGTTTTTTTAATCTACTTTACCTCTTTAACAGTTTTACAGCTCCAGTAAGCTAATAACGGTTTCAGCGAAATGCATTAGAAGTTCAAAGTAGTCTTAGTGTAAGAAGCCAGTTCTAGGGTATCTTGGATCGGTTCATGCACTTTTATTGGGGATTGCTTTCACAACAAACTTAGATATAGCAACTCTGGTGTGCCTTCAGTAAAGATATTCCAGTACACATTCGTGTCCAGAATAATTCGCCTCTACTTGCCTAAATCGAAAGATTTTTAGTTCATAAAAGATGTTGATTTGCTGTTCTAATTGAAGAGACGCCAACTGTATACACTTTCTCCATGATATTTCATTTAACATGAAAATTGCAAAGTTAAAAGCATGTTTTTACTCAGGCAAGCGCAGTAGGTTGAAATTCGACAAACACAGCGCAGTGACGGTATGAAGCTGTGCAGCCGTAATTGATTTGTTTGATTTGTTTGGCCAGGTCATAAAATATCGTCCAACAAAAAATGTTTTGCCATGTTTTACGGATGTTTTATTCGTTTGGCCAGGCCTTAATTTTGTTTTTCGTGTTTTATCAGCAGACTACCATTTATGTAATGTAACGGTTTGGTCGGGGTGCTGCATGCTTGGGAAATCGTGGTGGGGGCCACACACTCCATAATAAACCCTCAAGTGAGGACTTGGACACAATTTTTATAGCATTGTTTAATTCGTATCCAATTATATGTGTCGGTTGGTGGCTCACAGGTGCAGCTTTGCGGGCGGGTGGTGCCTCTTCCTGTTTCACCTGGTAGTTTTTATTCTTTCTCTGTTTATTTGCCACGGGGTTGTCATGGTCTATTGCTACCTGTGGTATCAACGTGCTTGTATTGTTTGTTGAGTAATTAGTAGGTCGCGTAATAGGTAACTTGTCTTGTAAACTTTTAGTGGAATATAAAAAAACTACCATTTATTTATCGTGTGAAGAAAATGGTTGATTGCAAATATGATTGGCTTCAAGTGATGTCTTTATTATTCATTATTTTTTTTGTTAGTTTGAAATAAAGAGACAGTAATAAGCCTTTCCTACGTTCTTTGATGATAATACCGATTCCATCTTTAAGCTCGGAGATACGAAGAATCCAATGACGAGAATGCAGATCTTGAACCAAATGAGAACAAGGAAATGGATGAGTTAGAAAGCACTGCTCAGACAGAGAAAGGTTTTTGAGACTTTTCAACCCTACTTTATAATAAAACCTTCTAAAAAAGCATTTATAAGACATCTTGATGACTATTGCATCAAATAAAAGTGTTTTGTAACAAGTTTCGATAAATGTTCGGCTTTTAAAGTTACCTTCGAAGTTCGTTTTGGATTATTGTTCACTTCCTGAAAAGTTCTTCAATTATCTCCTTTACATTTGAATACAGATACACGAGGTAAATTTATGGTCTTTGTTGACTTTTGGAATGCACAGCATAAAAGGTTATACCTTATAAAGATAAATTGATTAATCACTCCTAATCTCTCTGCAGATCCATATTGGTTTCTACAACTTCTGGGCCGTCGCCGTTCAACCTCTGGAGATCCATTTCCTCAGCCAAATGTGCGTCGTCGTTCCTATGTCCGCCGTCGTCGTACCTATGTCCGCCGTCGTCGTACCTATGTCCACCGTCGTCGTACCTATGTCCGCCGTCGTCGTACCTATGTCCGCCGTCGTCGTACCTATGTCCGACGCCGCCGTTCCTATGTCCGCCGCCGCCGTTCCTATGTCCGCCGCCGTCATTTCTATCTCCGCCGTCGTCGTTCCTATGTCCGCCGCCGCCGTTCCTATGTCCGCCGCCGTCATTTCTATCTCCGCCGTCGTCGTTCCTATGTCCGCCGCCGCCGTTCTTATATCCGCCGTCGTCGTGCATCCATGTATGTCCTTCGTCGTCATCCGTTTTATGGTTAAATGTTCGTCCGCTAATACTTTGGACACGGTCACTTAACATTTTCTCTTTTTTTCCTCTAGAACTATAAACATGCTTTTAAATGTCTTATGTTTTATTAATTTGTATACTGCTTTATAAATATATTTTAATTTTGGAAAATTTTTTGTTTGAAATCGGACCAACTTTTGAATTGGTGTCGCTTTATTCCGTTTTTAAATTTTTTTCTATCCCACAAAAAGTTTTCAAAAACGAATTACTAACTAACGAACTTCTATACAAAACTACGAAGACGAAAACCACGAGAAGCAAAATATCATGACTACCCCCTGGCTTTTTGGTTTTTAAATTGAGATTTAACTTGTAAAACACCAGTTTCGTTTGAAGATAGACAAAAAGATAATCATGTTCGTGATTGATGTGCCAATGAGGGGTTATTTGACAATGTAACCATGAGCAAAAACTAAACAAAATGTGATGTTTCAAGGAAGAAATAGTCAGTGGCGGACTGGCAACCATTTGGCGCCAATAGGTGCTAAAGTCTCAAAACTTTAGGGCTTGTAAAACGGGCTCGGAAAAACTTTGCTTTAGCCGAGAATTAGTTTTTTGCAAGCATTGTCACAGGAAAGAAAACGGGGGATCGGGGCATGGCCCCCGGAAAATTTTTTGAAATCACCCTATTTAGAATGTCGGAACATGCCTCATGTTGAAAATCAAAGGTTTTTATTCACAATTGGCATTGGCACGAAGAAGATTCTCAGTCAAATTGACTTTATTTGAAACGTCTACACGGCTGACAAAATTTGTAGGTACCAAATGATGTATTGCCCTCAATTTTAGGTATCAAATGATGATTTTTCGGCTAGCGAGACACTATCTTCCAAGATTTTACAAAGAAAACAATTTCCCTGGCCTGGGAGACGAGATTCTTTTCGATTAAAATCGATCTTTAGAAATTTGACGAAATACATTGACTTCATTCTCATAAATTTTCGAAAGTTTTGCAGCATATCTTTAAAAAAGTAAAGGGGTGCCTCAGCACCCGCTAGTCTAATGACTGTGTTGCTCCTGCCTCTACGCTAGAGTTACAAATCATTTACAAAAGATATGATGCCAGTGCATCAGCGTGCGGAATTATGATCAGGTATTGAACATATGCTTAAAACTGTAGACTTGTCCGAAAAGTATCTGATAACATATCTTGGACAAATGTATTTTTAGAGTACCTGCTGCCGTTCGTTTTGCGCAAATTGATGATTTTGCAGATTGAAGGCCCCTTCTGTATGAGAAACTGTGCGTAGACATGGTAGAAAAGATAAATAATTTCTTGAGAAAAGACACAGTCTCTATTCCGGAGCAAAAGTTTGAAGGAAGATTGGAATACTTTGATAGATAGTTGTTAATTTGAAACCAGTTTTTTTTAAAACAGCCGGTTTAATTTTCCATTAAGTTTTAAAGAAGGTTTTACACGAGGGCATGAATTCTCAACAAATTCCGTCTAAAGTTTTTTACAAAGTTGTCAAGATTTTTGGCTCCAATAACTCATAATTTCTTTTGGCCACAAAATTTCTGGTTGTAACGTACAAAAAGCATGATGCCTATGAGTTTTTAGTTGAATTGCAAAATAAAATAGCTTGCCACCATTAGAACGTTCAGAAAGTATTGTCCTCTATCGTACCTAGAACAGTTTTCACTATTAAGGGATGGTTTATGGCTCAACCAATCTTTGATTACGTAATATGTGAACGTTCCCATACCCAATAGCCAACAGATAATTTTATCCAGTTATAACCATTTTGATTGAAAGGAGTACAGGGTAGTGCCCAATTTATCTTTCCAAAGTGTGAGCCCTCAATTATTGGATATCAGGCACTAGGAATAGTTTGCTTTAGCCATAAGTCAAAAAGCTAATATGGTTAGTCATAAGTCATGGGTTTCACAAAATTATTAGCCACCTCAATAGATATCAAATTAATTCAAGCATTGCACACTTACTTGGAAAATTAAAAGCTAACGAGGGTTGGAAGTGAGAGCAGGCTTCTGGCTGCTACATATCAACAATTTTTTGGCGCTATTAAATTTGAAAATAGCTTTGAAAAAGCAAACATTTTTAACATACTAAAAGCCTTTTCGTCTGAACCTCTTCAGAGTATAAAACGTCAGAATAAGGGTCAGAAAGAACAAGATGGAGAGTAAATACCAATTTCTGGATCGAATTTTTCATCTTATTCTTTTGGACCCTTATTCTAAGGTTATATGCTCTCAGAAGTTTCATACGAATAGATTTGAGTATGTTTAAAATTTTTGCTTTTTTCAAAGCCATTTTCAAAATAAAATATGTTCTTTTCAAGGTTTTCAAAAAATCTTACAGAATTTGCTGATCAAAATTTCGTCTTCAGTGCATTTTACAATAACGAGGTTCGGGAAACTTAACAATTAATCTTAATTTTGCTCAACTTCAAAGCGAAGCTAAACTTTTTATGGAAACGTACCTTAGACAGGAGGTCAATTGATGATTGTAATCAATTTTAGTTTAATTCGCAGATTTGTTGACTATTGAAGGTTTTCAAGCTTTTGAAAAAAAATAACTTGGGGCCAAGGGCGCACCGGGAAATTTCCCGGTGTCCCGGTGGGCCAGTCCGCTTCTGGACCTACTTCACATTAAGTTTAAAGCCATTTGACATGCATAAGTAAACTTTGGCTTTAAGAGTATGCAAATTTTAATTCAAATTGGCGGCCATGAATTTGTCTCCTATCGATCCTATCTTTTTTGTTCTTTCTGTCATTATGTCTTTGTGTTGCTCGCATCGCAGGTTGTATGTCTTACCGGTTGTATGTCTTACCGGTTGTATGTCTTACCGGCTGTATGTCTTACCGGTTGTATGTCTTACCGGCTGTATGTCTTACCGGTTGTATGTCTTACCGGTTGTATGTCTTACCGGTTGTATGTCTTACCGGTTGTATGTTTTACTCCTGTGATTTAAAGCAATGCATGTTTACTTCGGCAGAAACCAGGGTATTGTTTAAGGAATATTGAAGCGACTGGGGCAATTTTTAAAAGGACAAATGTTCACCTCAAGAAATATACTTTTACTTATGCTAAAAGATCCCCGTTTGTTCCAGGGGCTAGATGGGTGTTTCAAACATATATCATACATAAGACAACTTCGATTGCTAAGAGAAGTTAATAACTTGGCATGGAAGACGGAATTCAAAACCTTAATTACAATTTGCTATATTTAGCAAAAATTTTCATGATATTGTGCTGCTTTCATACTAAACAGAATGTATATTTTAAGTTTAAATTTGCAACAAGAATCTTGTTGTCTTCGCAACTGCGGTCCACTGGGGCGTGGAGGAATCCCACTCCCCCCCCCCCCCCCCACTGAGTATCTTAACAATGCCCTGCTTAGCTTTATACGGAAAGTCCACCATTGTAAGCCCTCAGGGCTAATTTGAGGATTGATGATACTGGGCAAAATTAGCAATAATGGCCCCCTGAACATTTAAATTTGAGTTTTTCGTTTTTTGCTTTACACTTTTGCAACTGGAGTGAAAGTTGCGGAGCATAATTTTAAAACCGAAACATCTGATCAAAGATGTGCCGATTGGGGGGCGTCACGCCCCCCCCCCCCCCCCCAGTGTCTGCAAACTTCAAAAAATTTGTTCATGCAACGGGAACCTTAGCATAAATTAGGAAGTTTGGCCAAATTTCAACCTATAATTCATTCATTTTATTGGTCATGGTTGGTCATTGCAAAGATATCTTTGGCCATAGTCAACGTTCTTTTTTGCAATACACTCTTTTTCTATAAGCACAATTTTATAAGAACACGAGCCTCAAAATTGGTCAAAGGATGAAAAAAAATTAAGAACAAGTTGAGGCTGAGCTACTGTAAAATGCAATTTGGAACAACGTTTTATCTAAAAAAACGAGGACTTTTAGCAATGTGTGGCTGCTTTTCTGTGATTATTCAAACTTGTCGGCAAATAAAGGTTGTCTCACTCATTTTGTTGGCAAATGAGGCCT
>NW_027019653.1:2222435-2234676 GCF_013076305.1 Rhopilema esculentum
CCTCTGCAGATCCATCTCCTCAGCCAATTTTCCGCCGTCGCCGTCACCTTTCAACCTCTGCAGATCCATCTCCTCAGCCAAATTTCCGCCGTCGCCGTCACCTTTCAACCTCTGCAGATCCATCTCCTCAGCCAAATTTCCGCCGTCGCCGTCCCCTTTCAACCTCTGCAGATCCATCTCCTCAGCCAAATTTCCGCCGTCGCCGTCACCTTTCAACCTCTGCAGATCCATCTCCTCAGCAAATTTCCGCCGTCGCCGTCACCTTTCACCCTCTGCAGATCCATCTCCTCAGCCAAATTTCCGCCGTCGCCGTCACCTTTCAACCTCTGCAGATCCATTTCCTCAGCCAAATTTCCGCCGTCGCCGTCACCTTTCAACCTCTGCAGATCCATCTCCTCAGCCAAATTTCCGCCGTCGCCGTCACCGTTCATCGTCTGCAGATCCATTTCCGCAGCCAAATGTCCGCCGTCGCCGTCACCGTTCACCGTCTGCAGATCCATTTCCTCAGCCAATTGTCCGCCGTCGCCGTACCTTTCACCGTTAAAAGTTCGTCCGCTAACACTTTAGACACGGCCACTGTTACTTTCCTTTCGCGCAGACTTGACATTTTCTCTTTTTTTCCACTATAACTTTATATGTCATGCTTTAAGACATAACCATGCTTTTATATGTCTTATGTATTATTAATTTGTATTCTTACTTTATGAATATATATCAATCTTGGAAAGTTTCTTGTTTGAAATCGGACTAACTTTTGCATTGTTGTCGCTTTATTCCGTTTTTAAATTTTTTTCTATCCCACAAAAAGTTTCCAAAACGAATTTCTAACTAACGAACTTCTATACAAAACTACGAAGACGAAAACCACGAGAAGCAAAATATCATGACTACCCCCTGCTTTTTGGTTTTTAAATTGAGATTTAACTTGTAAAACACCAGTTTCGTTTGATGATAGACAAAAAGATGATCATGTTCGTGATTGATGTGCCAATGAGAGGTTATTTGACATAGTAACGATGAGCAAAAACTAAACAAAATGTGATGTTTCAAGGAAGACCTACTTCACATTAAGCTTAAAGGCATTTGACATGCATAAGTAAACTTTGGCTATAAAAGAATGCAAATGTCGATTCAAGTTGGCGGCCATGAATTTGTCTCCTATCGATCCTATCTGTTTTGTTCTTTCTGTCATTATGTCTTTGTGTTGCTCTCATCGAGGTTGTGTGTCTTACCGGTTGTATCTTTTTACCGGTTGTATGTCTTACCGGTTGTATGTCTTACCGGGTGTATGTCTTACCGGTTGTATCTTTTTACCGGTTGTATGTCTTACCGGTTGTATGTCTTGCCGGTTGTATGTCTTACCGGTTGAATGTCTTACAGGTTGTATATCTTACCGGTTGAATGTCTTACAGGTTGTATATCTTACCGGTTGTATGTCTTACCGGTTGTATCTTTTTACCGGTTGTATGTCTTATCGGTTGTATGTCTTACCGGGTGTATGTCTTACCGGGTGTATGTCTTACCGGTTGTATGTCTTACCGTTTGTATGTCTTCCCGATTGCATGTCTTACCGGGTGTATGTCTTATCGGTTGTATGTCTTACCGGTTGTATGTCTTACCGGTTGTATGTCTTACCGTTTGTATGTCTTCCCGGTTGCATGTCTTACCGGGTGTATGTCTTACCGGTTGTATGTCCCGGTTGTATGTCTTACCGCTTTTATGTCTTACCGGTTGTATGTTTTATCGGTTGTATGTCTTACCGGTTGTATGTCTTACCGGTTGTATGTCTTACCGGTTGTATGTCTTCCCGGTTGTATGTCTTACCGGTTGTATCTTTTTACCGGTTGTATGTCTTACCGGCTGTATGTCTTACCGGTTGTATGTCTTACCGGTTGTATCTCTTACCGGCTGTATGTCTTACCGGTTGTATGTCTTACCGGTTGTATGTCTTATCGGTTGTATGTCTTACCGGTTTTATGTCTTACTGGTTGTATGTTTTACTCCTGTGATTTAAAGCAATGCATGTTTACTTTGGCAGAAACCAGGGTATTGTTTAAGGAATATTGAAGCGACTGGGGCAATTTTTAAAAGGACAAATGTTCACCTCAAGAAGTATACTTTTACTTATGCTAAAAGATCCCCGTTTGTTGCAGGGGCTAGATGGGTTGTTTCGGACATATATCATAGATAAGAAAACTTCGAGGACATTTCCTATGAGAAGTTAGTGACTTGGCATGGAAGACGGAATTCAAAGCCTTATTTGCAATTTATCATAATTAGCAAACTTTTCATGATATTGTGCTGCTTTCATACTAGTTTTCTTAGGATTCAGTCTTTAGACTTCAAGATTTGACACTAATTACTATTATAAAGTCACTTTAGAAAGTTTGAGCATATTATTTTTTATATACAAAATTGAAACCTTTTTATGAAATTTTTTAGATCAGAAACCATAACAGAATGTATATTTTAAGTTTAAAATTGCAGCAAGAATCTGGATGTTTTCGAAACTGCGGTCCGCTGGGGCGTGAGGAACTGGGCAAAATTAGCACTTATGGCCTTCCTGAACATATTTAAAAAGTCGCCACTGCCGTTAAAAGATGAATTGATTCAACTGCCATGAACATTACAATTTTGGTTTTTGGTTTTTTGCTTTAAAATTTTGCAACCAGAGTGGAAGTTGCGAAGCATAGATTTAAAACCGAAACATCTGATCAAAGATGTGCCGATTGGGGGGCGTCACGCCCCCCCCCCCCCAAGTGTCTGCAAACTTCAGAAAAGTTGTTCATGCAGCGGGAACTTTAGCATAAATTAGGAAGTTTGACCAAATTTCAACCTATAATTCATTCATTTTATTGGTCATGGTTGGTCATTGCAAATATATCTTTAGTCGGTCTGTATTTAAAGGTTAAAAAAAATTAAGAACAAGTTGAGGCTCAGCTACTGTAAAATGCAATTTGGAACAACCTTCTATCTAAAAAAACGAGGACTTTTAGCAATGTATGGCTGCTTTTACTGTGATTATTCAAACTTGTCGGCAAATAAAGGTTGTCTCACTCACATTGTTGGCAAATGAGGCTTAAATACCTCCCTAGAGCGAAAATTCTAGCAATCGCACAGCTTACATCCTATTAATTTAAGAACCAATTAAGAACCAAGTCCAGATTCTTGCTGCAATTTTAAACTTAAAATATACATTCTGTTATGGTTTCTGATCTAAAAAATTTCATAAATAGGTTTCAATTTTGTATATAAAAAATAATATGCTCAAACTTTCTAAAGTGACTTTATAATAGTAATTAGTGTCAAATCTTGAAGTCTAAAGACTGAATCCTAAGAAAACTAGTATGAAAGCAGCACAATATCATGAACATTTTGCTAAATATAATAAATTGCAAATAAGGCTTTGAATTCCGTCTTCCATGCCAAGTTACTAACTTCTCTTAGCAATCGAAGTTGTCTTATGTATGATATATGTTTGAAACACCCCATCTAGCCCCTGCGACAAACGGGGATCTTTTAGCATAAGTAAAAGTATATTTATTGAGGTGAGCATGTGTCCTTTTAAAATTGCCCCAGTCGCTTCAATATTCCTTAAACAATGCCCTGGTTTCTGCCGAAGTAAACACGCATTGCTTTAAATCACAGAAGTAAGACATGCAACCGGTAAGACATGCAACCGGTAAGACATACAACCGGTAAGACATACAACCGGTAAGACATACAACAAAACAGATAGGATCGATAGGAGACAAATTCATGGCCGCCAACTTGAATCAACATTTGCATACTTTAATAGCCAAAATTTACTTATGCATGTCAAATGCCTTTAAACTTAATGTGAAGTAGGTCTTCCTTGGAACGTCACCCTTGTTTAGTTTTTGCTCATGGTTACATTGTCAAATAACCCCTCATTGGCACATCAATCACGAACATGATCATCTTTTTGTCTATCTTCAAACGAAACTGGTGTTTTACAAGTTAAATCTCAATTTAAAAACCAAAAAGCCAGGGGGTAGTCATGATATTTTGCTTCTCGTGGTTTTCGTCTTCGTAGTTTTGTATAGAAGTTCGTTAGTTAGTAATTCGTTTTTGAAAACTTTTTTGTGGGATAGAAAAAGATTCAAAAACGGAATAAAGCGACACCAATGCAAAAGTTAGTCCGATTTTAAACAAGAAACTTTCCAAGATTAACATATATTTATAAAGCAAGCATACAAATTAATAATACATAAGACATTTAAAAGCATGTCTGTAGTTACAGAGCAAAAAAAGAGAAAATGTCAAGTGACCGTGTCCAAAATGCTAGCGGACGAACATTTAACCATTAAAGGGATGACGACGGAGGACATACATGAATGCCCGACGACGGCGGACATTGGAACGACGACGGCGGACATAGGAACGGCGGCGGCGGACATTGGAACGACGACGGAGGACATAGGAACGGCGGCGGACATTGGAACGACGGCGGACATAGAAACGACGATGCACATTTGGCTGAGGAAATGGATCTCCAGAGGTTGAACGGCGACGGGAAAGGAGCAAAATTGGATCTGCAGAGAGATTAAGAGTGATTAATCAATTTATCTTTATAAGGTATAACCTTTTATGCTGTGCATTCCAAAAGTCAACAAAGACCATAAATTTACCTCGTGTATCTATATTCAAAAGTAAAGGAGATAATTGAAGAACTTTTCAGGAAGTGAACAATAACCCAAAATGAACTTCGAAGGTACCTTTAAGGGCCGAACATTTATTGAAACTTGTTACAAAAGACTTTGGTTTGATGCAATAGTCATAAAGATGTCTTATACATGTTTTTAAGAAGGTTTTATTATAAAGTAGGGTTGAAAAGTCTCAAAAACCTTTCGCTGTCTGAGCAGTGCTTTCTAATTCATCCATCTCCTTGCTCTCATTTTGTTCAAGGTCTGCATTCTCGTCATTGGCTTCTTCGTATCTCCGAGCTTAAAGATGGAATCGGTATTATCATCAAAGAACGTAAGAAAAGCTTATTACTGTCTCTTTATTTCAAACTTACAATGAAAAAATAATGATTGAATAATAAAGGCATCCCTTGAAGCCAATCATATTTGCAATCAACCATTTTTTTCATATGATAAATAAATGGTAGTTTTTTTTATAGTTCACTAAAAGTTTACAAGATAAGTTAACTATTACGCTACTCAACAAACAATACAAGGACGTTGATACCACAGGAGAAAGTGTATACAGTTGGCGTCTCTTCAGTTAGAACAGCAAATAAACATTTTCTATCAACTAAAAAACTTTCGACTTAGGCAAGTAGATGCGAATTATTCTGGACACGAATGTGTACTGGAATATCTTTACTGAAGGCTCACCAGAGTTGCTCTATCTAAGTTTGTTGTGAAAGCAATCCCCGATGAAAGAACACGAACCGATCCAAGATACCCTAGAACTGGCTTCTTACACTAAGACTACTTTGAACTTCTAATGCATTTTGCTGAAACCGTTATTAGCTTATTGGAGCTGTAAAACTGTTAAAGAGGTAAAGTAGATTAAAAAAACTGTTGCAAAAATAATCACGGTTGGTTAAGGTGGAAAGCAAAATGAAGGTGAAGTTGAAAAAGAGACCCTTACCGTTCGTAGACGCTAAAAAGACTGCACCAAGCAGTAGCAAAAGGACGAGACACTTCATCTTTAACTCTATGGATGCAAACATAATTCAGTTGAATATGGATAAAAACATAAAGGAAATGCATTCTGGAAAATTACATTTTGCGTTGTTTCATGTTATATTATTTTTATTGAAACTCATAAATTCGGAACAGTTGATTTAAAAACTCTTTTGGAAAACAAAAACAGCATAACTTTAAAGTTTTTCAAAGGTTTAAGAAATTATTCTTGTGTAAATGGTCATGAAAAATCGCTACATTTAACGATTCAAAAAGTTAAATGTTGTTCGGTAAAGGCAATATCACATGATTGAAGAAAGGAAGAAACTTTTTCCTTGTCGTAAGGTCTCGTTGATTCTGGCTACATGCAGGTTGGAAAATACAAATTATTTCTAAGACATGTTTTCTAGAAGCCTAAATTTCACATTATGTCAATCCAATGATCATTTTAAAATAGATAAAGTTACTATAAACCTGAAATTTTGTGAATTAAATTCATTCTACGAAATTTAAAAACGCCCAAAAGGAAATAATTATAACCGAAAGAAATGAAAAAAAGGAAATAAACAAGATAACCGAATGCTTTGTCAGCACAACAACTTTTTAACAACCAGAGACTTCGTGTTTCCAAACGAATTTATATATAAGGATAAAACGCCATGTGATAATTAAACATCAAGCATAAAAATAAGCAAGATAAAAATCTTTGTTGAAAATATTATCGTTAATAAAGTTTTAGGATTAATATGAAACAAGTTAAACAGCTAGAATCTGAAGAAGAAAATACAATCATACCTTTATCTCTGCAGCAATCCAGTCTGAGAGATCTTCAAAAATGGCGACTTTTATGCCACTCTGTGTTCATTCTGCATACAACCACTTTCTTTTGAATTTTACCACGAGAGGAACGTAAAAGAGTAATGTTACATTACAGGTAAAATGTTTATTCAGAATTGACCACATCTTCTTTCTAAAAACAAAGCTCTGTAGTTGTTGTGCACTTCTTCCTGTCCAAGAAGCATTGAAATTTTGTTAACGTTTCACATTTTAAGGAATCTGATACAAAAAGTCGGACGATAAGAAATGAGATTTGGAAAGCTTCCACAAACCAAGGAAATATTAACGTATTTCGATTTATTAAATCTTTTTTCTTTCTAACCAGCGAACCAACAAAAATAAAGCTCTGCAGTTGTTGTGCATTTCTTCCTGTCCAAGAAGCATTGAAATTTTGTTAACGTTTCACATTTTAAGGAATCTGATACAAAAGATCGGACGATCAGAAATGAGATTTGGGAAGCATCCACAAACCACGCAGATATTAACGTATTTCGATTTATTAAATCTTTTTTCTTTCTAACCAGAGAAACAAAGAAAATAAAGCTCTGCAGTTGTTGTGCATTTCTTCCTGTCCAAGAAACATTTAAATTTTGTTAACGTTTCACATTTTAAGGAATCTGATACAAAACATCGGACGATAAGAAATGAGATTTGGGAAGCTTCCACCAACCACGCAGATATTAACGTATTTCGATTTATTAAATCTTTTTTCTTTCTAACCAGAGAAACAAAGAAAATAAAGCTCTGCAGTTGTTTAAATCTTTTTTCTTTCTAACCAGAGAAACAAAGAAAATAAAGCTCTGCGGTTGTTGTGCACTTCTTCCTGTCAGTATTTACAACAGGTAGGAGGCATCAACGTTTTACAATTTGAGGCATCCAGTCTTTATGAAAGACTACTTTCTCCCAAAACCCAATAACTATAATCTTCGAAGAAATGTTCCTAAGGTTAAAACTACGAGCTTTGGTATAAAATCTATTAATTCTTTTGGTCGAAAGATTTGGAATGTCTTCCAAATGAAATAAAATCATCCAAAAATACAAATCAATTCAAAGTTCTTATAAAATGTTGGTATTTCGAAAATCAATGCGCCTGTAACGCTTGCAGTCAATGACTTCCATAATGCAATCTCTTAAATTGCTTCATGTTAGTGTTTATTAGTGCTCACACTATTGTCAAACTAACAGTAAAAAGGTATTATTTTTATTATTACCATTATTATTTTTCTTTGTGACTATTTCTTTTTCTCATACATATTTGTAGTTCGATTGAACAATATATTGTGATGCTTTCAGTTATTTACTAATAGTTCAAATTGAATTTTTAATTTAAAAGGAACAATCTTTCAGTTTTAGTTTAAAAATAATGTAACTTTTTTATATTAAAATTTTTATATTTTATATTTATATTAGAGTTTCAGTTCTAGACCTAAAGTTGGCATATAATGTGCTATTTGTCTCCGCTTCCAAAAACTCTTTGGAATTTTACAGTCCCAGAACCCGGATTTACAGAAATAAATGAAGAGCTGTCTTCTACTTCACTTAAGTTACTGTAAATCCACAAATTGCCCCCCCCGTCGAAAAAGTCTCCCCTTAAATAAGCCCCTACCCTAGAACTACAAATTGTCAATAAACCCCCCCCCCTTCGAATATGCCCCTAGAACTAAATCAGGTTGATTCTATTATCTCATTTGACTCTCCATTATAGTTTGTGTTCATTTGTCTTTATTCTAAAAACTGCCAAATCAGTAGTATTTGGAGTATTTCAAACTGAAAAGTGAGGTTAATTCATCACTGCTCATTTTTGATTCATCACTGCACAAACATCACTGCACCTTAAATTAATCCATGATCCTAGTCTATCTGAACATCTGGAATGAATTTTGAAAAAAGCCGTGCGGAGAAGCCGAAAGTTTGGATGATCGAGGGTAGATTATGATCAAGAAATTCTTTCCCTAGACAGTCATGAATATCATTCTAGCCATGACCCCCCCTTCCCCCCCCAAAAAAAAAATTCCTGATCATCAAAGATATTTACAAATAGGCCCTGTTTTGAAGCACTAATTTCAAGTTACATTAATCGAACTTAGCCCTCCACTTTGAATTTCGTGGCGTGGGGCCTGGAATATCCACCCATCGAAGAAACACACGAAAAGACAGAAAAAGAAATTTGCGAGGACGAGGAAACAAGCTCTAGCCGCAACACGTGCGATGATTCTGTCAGCCCTTGCTTTTCCGTTCAGAGAAACGAAGTTGATGCCGAGCCAAAAGCATTGACCCATTCAAAGGTAGATACACAAATCAGTGATAAATGTATCCAGCGTGTGCCAGGACCAAAAGCTAAAAGAAAGCGTGTGCTGTATGCCTACCGTACCTCACCATACTGAAGCGTTCTTGCTACAGGGGTAGAGTGCCACCAATTTGTCTTCCCGAGGGCACAGAGGCAAGAACTCGCACAATTCAAGAGCATCTACAAAGTGAAGCACATAAAGAATGCCTCGAAGCCGAGCGCTTGAAGAAACTTTCATCTGTCGAGAAATCTCAACTGTGCCCTTGGTTAAGATGTTGAGTTCGCAGCGCCAGAAATTGGCCAACAAGATAGGGTCACTAATAATCCATGTGTACAATGACGCGAAATGTTTGACATCATCAGCATTTTCTTGGTCATCAAGAGTAGTTGCCTCAAAATTTTAATTCAACTACAATCAATCTTTCCAACCATACACGCCTTCTGACCGTGATCTGCAGTATATTCGACCCCCAGTTATACAAGAATTTTTGCGCACTATAGTCAGTTCTGACCTGCCAAAGTTCAAGAAAGAAATTCATTCCTGCATTGCTGCATCTCTTCGCTTTGATGCGTCCATGGATAAGACACAGAAAGATCATCAATACATGCTACTTAATGTAGTCGATGAAAATGGGAAACCAGATCTCAAGTTTATTGGCATTGGACACGTGACTGATCCTGGTGCCTCTGGGCATCTCGCAGCATTGAAATTGGGAGCAGACGATACTGTTGGCTTCGACGAAGTAATGAAAGTGATAACTCATCTTTCAACTGACGGGGAAAATAAGAATGTTGGAGAGCATCGTGGTCTCTGGAAGCTCCTGGATGACGACCGAAGGAAATTAGACATCGACACTCCCCTCCTAAAGTCTGTTTGTGCAGTGCATTCAACTGCAAATCCGTACCAAGACTTATGTAAGAGTGTCCCAGAAATTGATCACTTGGTTAAGAAAATAGCAGCAATTTCTATCTATTTTCACTTTTCAGCAAAACGAACCAGTGAGCTGGAAAAAGTTGCAAATGTGGAAGGGCTAACAGTGCGTCGTTTCCTAAAGTATTTTGAGGTCAGATGGGCAGAATTTACAGCTGCTCTTCTTGATGCTATTCTGTGCTCGTGGCAAGCACTCATAAAGTTCAACGTAGAGCAATGCGATGCTGAAGGCAAAAAGTTTCTGAAGCTTCTTATCAACAAGGACAACCTTCTTTTGATGTGTTTTGTTGCAGATCTGCTTTTCTTAATCAAAGTGTTCCAAAAGAAGCTTCAAAGCGACTCACTAACAATTGTGGACATTGAGCCAGAGGGAGGGGAGTTTTGCGAAAGGGTGAACAAGCTGAGCACTGGATCCTTGCTGGGAGGTTGGGAAAATGAATTCAAAGAAAGGTATGATGAAGAAGCCAATAAGTTTCGCGGGATCAAGCTTTGGGAGAAGGAAAGACGCTGACCAGATGTCAATCTGTTTGTAACAGATCGCAGAAAGTTTAGTGCTATTCGGAACGAATCAGTAATAGCAATCAGCACATACGTAGACAAGCGACTTCAAGTGGACAGAAATGCTTCCAAATCATTTACCCCGTTTGTTAAGATCATGGCCACAGAAGATGAAATAAAAGAATTTCACCGCTCTATTGCTCCTGACTTGGATTTGGCAAATGTAGCCCTTCAGTATCAGGATCTGCAAGATTGTGCCGAAATGCCAAAGGCCGATCCCTTCAGCATGCTGCAAAACATGCTACAAGGAGCAAGGGACGAGTATTCAGATGTCTGTGTCGTCCTTGGCCGCATTCTTGCATGCAAACCCCATTCAGCTGATTGTGAGCGGGTCGTTTCTCTTTATAACAAGATCAAATCAGCATGAAGATCATCTTTCAAGCGCCAAACCGTCAGCGATTACCTTTACATACAAATGAATATGCCACAACTATGTGACTTTGATCCTAGGCCTGCCATTGAGGTGGATGGAGGAAAAAAATCGTCGGGCAAGAGAAAGCACAAAAGCAGGAAAGCAAGAGTGGTTTAGCAAAGTTTTTGCGAACGACGATATAGAAGACGGAGAGGTTAAGGAGAAAGAGTTGAAGAGAAAGTTTTGAAGACGTTAAATTTGTTTAACATTAAACAGCATTGCGTTATTGTTCAAAAAATTATTACTGCTTGAATGCGAAGGTCGACCTCAACCTAGTATATTCGTTTGTTTGTGAAAGTCTATAGGCTATATTTGGTTTGCGTATCTATACAATGGAGGATCCAGCCAAAAATCTGGCTACCGCCGAAATGAGATAGAGGATCTACCACACCCTTTAGACCACACCCATTTCCTGGTTACACCCTGTTTTCTAAAATGATTATTATTTACTGTAATTTCTTATGTAGACCATTTTCAAGAAACAAGCCGTGCTTTAGTGAAATTTTAAGTATCCTTACAACAAGCTTGAGAAGAAATAAATAATCTTATTCAATATTTTGAGGATGGATATTCTAAAAATATTTACGGCATTTAGCGGAGGAACACCATAGAATAAGAAAAAAGATACATTCGGCAGAATTTTGAAATGTCGTCTAAAACACACATTAAGTCGCACAATTATTTATGGAAATCAGACCTGTTGGAAATTATAAGTTTAAAAAGCTAGATAAAATTTGCAATTATTGAGAGAAACTTTTGTTAAACAAAGAATAATACTTTTGGCGAACTTTGTGGGCCTGACTTTTAGTCCTGGTGCTTTCTTAATTTTAGAAATTGAGTCTTAATATTCTTATAAAATATTTTCCTGCCAATATTTATGTATTGTACAAAATAAGGGGTCACATCGGTCATACCCTAACACAGAATGGTCTTAAAATAGACCCCGCAAAGTTGAAGTCATCACAAAGATGAGCAAGCCGAAAGATGTCGCTGGTGTACAAAGGTTCATTGGCATGGTAAAATACCTGGCCAAGTTTCTTCCCAGACTATCTGAAGTATGCGAACCTCTGAGAAATTTGACCCACAAAGATGCACCATGGGTATGGGGAAAAGATCACGACAGGTCTTTTGCTGACATACAAAAAGCGATTTGCGAGGCACCAGTTCTAAAGTATATTGACCATAAGGCAGCAACAGAAGGCCAGACTGATGCATCATCAAAGGGGCTTGGTTTCGTGCTCATGCAAGAGGGACGTTCCGTGTCATATGCAAGAAAACCCCTTACCCCTGCAGAGCATAATTACAGCCAAATAGAGAAGGAGCTGCTTGCACAAGTATTTGGAGTGGAACATTACCATACCTATGTCTATGGCAGAGAGATCACACTTTGGACGGATCACAAACCACATGTCTCAATCGTCAGCAAACCACTCGCCTCTGCTCCAAAGAGACTGCAAAGGTTGCTACTAAGATTGCAATCATACGATGTTAAAATCTGCTATAAACCTGGCAAAGAAATTGTTCTAGCAGACACACTCTCTCGTGCATACCTGCCGACA
>NW_027019653.1:2234776-2349376 GCF_013076305.1 Rhopilema esculentum
AAACAACCAGGCCATAGAGCCCCTTATTCCTCGTGAAATCCCAAGCCGCCCCTGGCAAATAATTGCTGCTGACATTTTCACAGTCAACAACAAAGACTTCCTCTGTACTGTGGATTGCTACTCCAACTACTTTGAGATAGATCGTCTATTTTACAAAACTGCTGGGGAAATTAAGAAGAAGCTCAAGCGGCACTTCTCTACTCATGGCATACCAGATAAGCTCATGAGGGACAACGTACCTTTCTCCTCTAAAGAATTTCAGGATTTTGCCAAGGAATATGAATTAACCACCGAGCTAAGCTCGCCGGAGTACGCACAAAGTAATGGCAAAGCAGAAAATGCTGTCAAAACTGCAAAGATGCTAATATAAAAAGCGACTGAATCTGGCAATGACTTCTATCTCGTGCTACTAGAATGGCAAAACACGCCGTCTGAGGAGATGAAAAGCTCTCCTTCCCAACGTATTTTTAGCAGACGAGCTAAAACACTGCTTCCCATATCGAAGAAGCTCCTTAAACCAAAGGTTGTCACTGGTGTCCAAATAAAACTTCGAAAGAGGAAAGAGATACAATCAAAGTATTAAAACAGAGGCACAAGGGAGCTAAGTGCATTAAAGAAAGATGATGTAGTCAGGATAAAGCCAGGAAATTCTGACAGAACAGGCCGCTGGACCAAAGGATGTGTCATAGAGCTAGTTGGTGTAAGATCTTATAATGTAAAAACCGAAGATGGAAGAATCTTCAGACGAAATCGAAAGTTTCTACGTCAAACCAAAGAGCCATTCTTTGCAGATGAAGAAAATTCAATCATTTTCCCCAGAAAGGAACAAGAAGCAGTGGCTCGACCTTATGAAGATCACCAATCTGAAATGGAGCAATTCGATCCGCAAGAGTCACCTCTCTCACGACCTGATGCTACTGAAGAAAAGACAGCAGCCGCCAGACCTGCTGAGACCAGATTTGATCACAGGCAATTGAACTTTTACCAGCCAGTAACGACAGGGAGTGGCAGGAAAGTAATTCAGCCTGACTACCTCGCTGGCCATAACTTCTGATTAGCAAACTTTAAAAACAATTATTTTTATTATGTTACTGTTCTGTTTATTCTTTTGTTGGAGGAAAGGTGTGACGTTATTAGCCTCGTATTTATGTTATGTTGGGCATGCGCCCTGTTCGTTATGTTATGTTATATTATGTTATGCGTGAGAATATGAAATGTAGTATTGAAGTTCGAGTTCGGGTGTTCTTTCGTTCTTATATACCGGATAATCTTACAATAGGTTCATAAATGAATGCCATAAATAAATGAACTTAAGAAACTCCCAATTAAAAACAGAGGAGTCACATTACAAAATATATGGATTTAACGCGTATCATAAATATATAGCCAAATATCGAACTCAGTTCCAATCGATAAAAACTCAGTTGCCCTACTTTACAAATACTCAAGAAAATAATCTCAGAATTTTCATCATTCAATTGTACTTGTAATCTTGGCAAGGAATACCATTCCAACATCGGTTATATTTGATATACATTATATTTAGCGTTGGTAATTTAAATCAGTTGGTTTTAATCAGCCTGAATATGCCTTTAGCTGTTTGGCAACTTTATCAATATACGAGTAAAATTGTAATTGTTCATCTTTCAAAAAACTATCCTGTTTTCAAGAAAATTATCCCGTTGTCCGACCTTTTGTATCAGATGCCTCAAATTCTAAAACGTTGATGCCTCCTCCCTGTTGTAAATACAGACAGGAATAAGTGCACAACAAACGCAGAGCTATATTTTCTTTAGTTCTCTGGTTAGATAGAAAAAAGATTTGATAAATCGAAATACGTTTATATCTGCGTGGTTGATGGAAGCTTCCCAAATCTCATTTCTTATCGTCCGATGTTTTGTATCAGATTCCTTAAAATTTAAAACGTTAACCAAATTTAAATGTTTCTTGGACAGGAAGAAATGCACAACAACTGCAGAGCTTTATTTTCTTTGGTTCTCTGGTTAGAAAGAAAAAAGATTTAATAAATCGAAATACGTTAATATCTCCGTGGTTGGTGGAAGATTCCCAAATCTCATTTCTTATCGTCCGACCTTTTGTATCAGATTCCTTAAAATGTGAAACGTTAACAAAATTTCAATGTTTCTTGGGCAGGAAGAAGTGCACAACAACTGCAGAGCTTTGTTTTTAGAAAGAAGATGTGGTCAATTCTGAATAAACATTTTACCTGTAATGTAACATTACTCTTTTACGTTCCTCTCGTGGTAAAATTCAAAAGAAAGCGGTTATATGCAGGATGAACACAGATTGGCATAAAAGTCGCCATTTTTGAAGATCTCTCAGACTGGATTGCTGCAGAGATAAAGGTATGATTGCATTTTCCTTTTCAGATTTTAGCTGTTCAACTTGTTTCATATTAATCCTAAAACTTTATTAACGATAATATTTTCAACAAAGATTTTTATCTTGCTTTGTTTTATGCTTGATGTTTAATTTTCACATGGCGTTTTATCCATATATATAAATTCTTTTGCAAACACGAAGTCTCTGGTCGTTAAAAGGTTGTTGTGCTGACAAAGCATTTGGCTATCTTGTTTATTTTCTTTTTTTCATTTCTTTCGGTTATAATTATTTCCTTTTGGGCGTTATTAATTTTCGTAGAATGAATTTAATTCACAAAATTTCATGTTTATAGTAACTTTATCCATTCTAAAATGACCATTGGATTGACATAATGTAAAATGTAGGCTTCTAGAAAACATGTCTTAGAAATAATTTCATAAACCTTTGAAAAACTTTAATGATACGCTGTTTTTGTTTTCCAAAAGAGTTTTTAAATCAACTGTAAAAATAATATAACATGAAACAACGCAAAATGTAATTTTCCAGAATGCATTTCCTTTATGTTTTTATCCATATTCAACTGAATTATGTTTGCATCCATAGAGTTAAAGATGAAGTGTCTCGTTCTTTTGCTACTGCTTGGTGCAGTCTTTTTAGCGTCTACGAACGGTAAGGGTCTCTTTTTTTAACTTCACCTTGATTTTGCTTTCCCCCTTGACCAACCGTGATTAGTTTTGCAACAGTTTTTTTAATCTACTTTACCTCTTTAACAGTTTAACTGCTCCAGTAAGCTAATAACGGTTTCAGCAAAATGCATTAGAAGTTCAAAGTAGTCTTAGTGTAAGAAGCCAGTTCTAGGGTATCTTGGATCGGTTCGTGTTCTTTCATCGGGGATTGCTTTCACAAAAAACTTAGATAGAGCAACTCTGGTGAGCCTTCAGTAAAGATATTCCAGTACACATTCGTGTCCAGAATAATTCGCATCTACTTGCCTAAGTCGAAAGTTTTTTAGTTGATAGAAAATGTTGATTTACTGTTCTAATTGAAGAGACGCCAACTGTATACACTTTCTCCTGTGGTATCAACGTCCTTGTATTGTTTGTTGAGTAGCGTAATAGTTAACTTATCTTGTAAACTTTTATTGAAATATAAAAAAAACTACCATTTATTTATCATATGAAAAAAATGGTTGATTGCAAATATGATTGGCTTCAAGGGATGCCTTTATTATTCAATCATTATTTTTTCATTGTAAGTTTGAAATAAAGAGACAGTAATAAGCTTTTCTTACGTTCTTTGATGATAATACCGATTCCATCTTTAAGCTCGGAGATACGAAGAAGCCAATGACGAGAATGCAGACCTTGAACAAAATGAGAACAAGGAGATGGATGAGTTAGAAAGCACTGCTCAGACAGAGAAAGGTTTTTGAGACTTTTCAACCCTACTTTATAATAAAACCTTCTAAAAAAGCATTTATAAGACATCTTGATGACTATTGCATCAAACAAAAGTCTTTTGTAACAAGTTTTAATAAATGTTCAGCTTTTAAAGTTACCTTCGAAGTTCGTTTTGGATTATTGTTCACTTCCTGAAAAGTTCTTCAATTATCTCCTTTACATTTGAATATAGATACACGAGGTAAATTTATGGTCTTTGTTGACTATTGGAATGCACAGCATAAAAGGTTATACCTTATAAAGATAAATTGATTAATCACTCTTAATCTCTCTGCAGATCCATTTTGGACCGCTTTACGTAATCTCAGACAAGCCTCTGGAGATCCATTTCCTCAGCCAAATGTGCATCGTCGTTCCTATGTCAGCCGTCGTCGTAGCTATGTCCGCCGCCGCCGTTCCTATGTCAGCCGTCGTCGTTCCAATATCCGCCGCAGCAGTTTCTATATCCGCCGTCGTCGTTTCAATATCCGTCGTCGTCGTTCCAATATCCGCCGCCGCCGTTCCAATATCCGCCGCCGTTCCAATATCCGCCGCCGCCGTTCCTATGTCCGCCGCCGCCATTTCTATCTCCGCCGTCGTCGTTCAATTGCCCGCCCACGTCATCCCTTTTATGGTTAAATGTTCGTCCGCTAACACTTTGGACACGGTCACTTGACATTTTCTCTTTTTTTGCTCTGTAACTACAGACATGCTTTTAAATGTCTTATGTTTTTTTATTTTGTATGCTTGCTTTATGAATATATATTAATCTTGGAAAGTTTCTTGTTTAAAATCGGACTAACTTTTGCATTGGTGTCGCTTTATTCCGTTTTTAAATTTTTTTCTATCCCACAAAAAAGTTTTCAAAAACGAATTACTAACTAACGAACTTCTATACAAAACTACGAAGACGAAAACCACGAGAAGCAAAATATCATGACTACCCCCTGGCTTTTTGGTTTTTAAATTGAGATTTAACTTGTAAAACACCAGTTTCGTTTGAAGATGTGCCAATTTGTGCCGAGAGGTTTTTTGACAAAGAAATGATGATCAAAAACTGAAACAAATGTGATGTTTCAAGGAAGACCTACTTCACATTAAGCTTAAAGGCATTTGACATGCATAAGTAAATTTTGACTATTAAAGTATGCAATGTTCATTCAAATTGGCGGCCATGAATTTGTCTCCTATCGATCCTATCTGTTTTGTTCTTTCAGTCGATTTGAGGGTCTTACCAAATGGCCCAGTTTGATTATAACACAACGGCTTGATTAAACTTGCGATCTATTATAGAGAATGAAACAGGTTTTATCTTTCCCGAATCAACAACAGCCAATGGCGAAAAAATTTGTCAAAGAAGGACCAGGTGCGTACAAAGAAATGGATATGGAATGGTAATATACCAATGGCATGACTTCCGTCCTTATGTTACCATTTGATGGTTATTATAAGAGACTAGATACAATTTGAGGGTCATTTTTCAACATTATAGCGTTGGCCCTCTTTGACCCTCACTAGACCCCCGTTAGGCCATAATGGGAGCACAACCCCCCCCCAGGAATGAGCCCCTCAATTTGCGTGGCCTTGAAACGCTTTGAACAACGTCTCTCCCTCAAAAAAGAGGAGTTTTGCAATCTAGGGGTAACTTTTCGGTGAATTTTCAAACTTTTCACCAAATAAAGGATGTTTCACTCACTATGTAATATGATTTTCAGATTACCCTTCTGTTACCCATCGTGGTATAAACCAACTAACTGTAGATCGGCTTTTAGGTCCTCTTAAAAAACGTCGAAATTTTCACAGTGAAAACAAAACATAAATAATTGGAAAGATCTTTCGTGCTAGGTGCAAGTTTATCTGATTCGGATATTACGAGGTATGATGGCGCTAATTTCAATCTATTATATCAAAATTGCATGGGCTCCGACAAAGGTTGAAAAGTGGGTGGGCCAAGGGAACATTTAACACCCATGACAAAAGATTTTGAAAAAAAACTCTATTGTTTCGCAAAAAAGTGGGGGGGGGCCAAGGCCCTTCGTCGGAGGCCCTGAATTGGAAGAATTTATTTTTACGACTCTGTCAATTTGATTCTGTTCAGGGTCTACATCATGATGATATAACCGAAAAATGCGTTGAGCAGAAGCTCGTTCCTACCAAATCATTGTAACCTGGTTCTAAATGGCGTTCTAACTGGTTTTGCACACCTTTTTGAGTTACTTCAAACCTTTTTTATGACATCACAATGACGTCAAATTAGACATCACCATGACGTAATATTCAATCTACTTCGCCTCCTCTTCGCACCAAGGCTCTTTCGTTTCGAGCGCATCTTTCGACAAGACTGGTTTCCGCTTTATTCGCTCTGTTCGCGCCACTGAGCCAATGCACATTGGTAGATGCGCAATTGAACATCCTCATTCGCTGCAAATGCGCGACCATTCGCTGAGTAGTTCAACTCAGTTGATTCGCTGACTTGTTAATAAGATTTCGCCAAGTCGCGCGACCAGAGCAAATCAAGTGGAAACCGTCATTAAAGGTAATGTGTCCATATAAAAGGACTGCGTATACCCAACTTGTCAAGCCACCCATCAAAATAACGGTTTGCGATTGGTTAGTATTCTTGCGATGCAAAACTGCTCACACGAAAAGCTAACTTCGCAGCAGTATAGATAAACAAAACGACCGTAATGGCTGGGGCGATGACATGAAAAATCACATTTTTTTAAAAACCCCCGCAGAGTCGCTTGCTTTAGCTGGACACATTACCTTTAATATTCGATTCTGTTCAGGTTCTACGTCACAAGGAAACAACGGAAGAAAATCGAAATAACTGCAATGAAGACTACGACCTTATTTACAGACACTTAAGCAACATAACAATGCTATTAAAATACTTTCGACGGATTGGCTAACGGAAACTGATAACAAAATGTAATCCCAGCATTCAATTCTCTCATCAAAGCGAGATTAGTGGCTACTATCAAAACGAGGTCCCATTATGTTCACTTCGGAATTGTCTAGTTTCCATACTGCTCGACCTGATACTCATAAATAAGCATGATTAATAGTCATAAATTAGCATGATTACTTATTTCAAGTTAAGGGTTAGGGTTAGGTTTAGGGTAAGGTTTAGGGTAAGGGTTAGGTTTAGGGTAAACTAATTACGTCATCAGGTCGAGCAGTTTGGAAACTAGACAGCTCCGTTCACTACATGTGTGCAACTGAGAGGTTCAGAGATGGTCATTGTTTCATGAAGGATCTTGGGTACAAATCACGCAATGATTAGAAAACGGAGTTCTGTCTATGAAAATGGAGGGTTTCATTTACGGAAAGGATGGGGAGGGGATGGGAAGAACAGCACAGTTTGGTAAAGGTAATAACGAAAAACATTTACACAGAGAAAAGTACACAGGGTAAAGTATGTCAGTATTTAGGGTATGGCTATCAAAATAATCAGTTAAGTATTGAGAAATGAGTATAGTGGTGAGTGCAGTAAAAAGACTGAGAAAAGGTGGGAAACTAAACCCTGAGAGCCCTACACTGACAAATGATCTCAATTAAAGGTCATGAAGTGGGAAGAAATGATCAATGATACGATGGCACAGCTTGAGGTAAGATAAATGGCAAGTTTTTTGAAGAATTAAAGATCTATATTTGACATAAACTTTAGATAAAATGTCCCAGTGGAATTTACCTTCAAATGTGAATATGTGGCAACAGTAAAAAATCTATGCATGATAAGGCGGGAACTGTTTTGGGAAAATTGGAGTTGTTTCTTCGATAGTCCATTTAAAGTATTGAGCTTAACAACAGGGCTGGTAGCAACAAAAACAGGTTTTTACAGTGCAAGCTTTTTCTATATACAAATCCATCTCAAACAAAGCATTAAGGTGTGCAGAAGTGGCTTCATATGAGCTTCCACTGATTATTACAAGCAAGCAAAACAATAAATGTTTCATCAGGTCTGTTCACAATAGAGTAGCCCTGTTGGATTTTACAAGAGTCGGGTAATTAGCTCACTAATGTCACAGCCGTAGGTTGCAAATGTTCTAAGAATGGGGGACCAGCACACTCATCCACGTATGCAGTTTTTGGCCTTTGACCCTTTCATAAAAGGTCAGGGGTCATCCTTTAATAAAAGGATCAAGTGACTCTCAAAGGGTCAAAGGTCAAATGCAACATGGCTTTAAAGTACGGAGTTCTGTATCTATTTTATGGTGGTAATTCCAAAGCGATTGCGTTAATCATCCTCTCCTTCTCGTTTTCTTTTCTGCCCACGAGTGTCTGGTTCTTCCTCGTCTTCATCTTCATCTTCATTGAGGTCCTCTTCTTCATCTTCTTCATCATCTTCTGGCTCAAATTCACCTTCATCCTCTTCATCCTATCAAATTTTGGGTTTTCTTTTAATATTTAGGCCTTGCTATCAAAATTTAGGATTTTTTAATTTATAAAGTTAAAACATAGTAAGCCCCAAAAAATAGGCAAACAGCTATCTGAAAAATTTTGACAAACTCCTGAGCACAGAGGTTAAAATACAGCAATGAAGTACAGTACTTGATAAAGTGGTTGAAATTGCTTAAGTACACAGGTTATGGTTCCTCCTGCCTCCTCGTGGATTCCACAAACTTTTAACAAACATCACTGCAATTTCTATTTTGAGTCCTGAATTAGAAAATTTTCAAACCTACCGACAGATTTTCTTTTTGCAGCATATCAAGACCAGGTTCATTCTCATCATCATCATCTCCAAAATCTTCTTCATCATCATCATCATCACCATCCTCTCCTTCATCTCCAAGATCCCCATCATCGTCATCGTCATCATCTTCGTCATCAACAGCCCCTTCAACATCTCCATCAGCATCTACGCCATCTTCATCATCATCTTCATCTCCCTCATCATCATCATCTTCATCCTCCAACTCATCATCTAATTGGGAGAAATTTGAAAAAATATAGTCACTACAATCAACAATAAACTCTTCTTTGTAATAAAGAGAAAATTCTTTAAAGAGAATTCATATAATGCTTAACCATGAAGCTCGTTTCTGTGAGAACAGGAAGCAATTTCATATTGGCATGACCAATTGCACCGAACCACTCTACAGAGGTGGATAAAGTATCGGAACCTGGGAACGTAGTTCCCAGAAATTTTTCTAGATGAAAATGTTAGCAGAAAGTTTCACAGAAAATTTTTGTAAGTAAATATAAGAAAAGTAAATATAAAAATCTTGTGACATAGGTTAGGTCAAATAAGCAGACGATACACCAACTAAGTATAGAGATATAGGCACAAACAGAAAGTTTATTTGTCTACCCCCTAAATCTTGCAGAAAGTTTTGAGCCAGATTCTTAGGTTCCCAGAAAGAAAAAAAATTTTCCACCTCTGCCACTCTAGGTCCAAATCAAAATCCACTTTGCTGGTTCAAAAACCAACATCCATTCCAATTAACCAAACAACTTAAATTGTCATTGACGAAAACAAAACACAGACAACAATAAACACATATATGTACGATTGACTTACTTTGTGAGAAACCTAACAAAACCTACATGGGAAAAGGTACAATTAAAGTGCTAGTGAAAGTTGCTTGTTGTTATGGGAAGATTGAGTTTCTTGGGCATATAATATTTTGTCACATTTGACAGACATTGTGTAATTCAAAGTAAAAAAAGAACTTCTTTTAAAAAGCAACATGCAATTATGATGCAACTTACCTTCATCATCAAGCCCATCTTCTTCGTCATCATCTTCCCCGTCTACATCATCAACTTCTTCTGTTATAGAAAAAGAATAAGGATCAACAGGGATTTCATTAGAAGCCGGCAACCAGCCAAAGTCCACTACATCAACGTCTTCTTTCACCCTCACTTAACTAAGACTGCACAAACTTTAGTTACCTTATAAATGCCTACTTTTAAATGTGAAAAATTAATGAAAAGCTTGGATCAACAACTTCTTTCAAAACTGACATTTCAAACAAAACTACTCAAAACCAGCCAATTTTGTACAAAATAGTTTGACATAACAAACATCAGGAGAGTAAATAATTAGTGACTGCAAGTCTTAACAGAAAATAAATCTGCAGATATGACAAGGGCAGAAAAAAGAATGCTAAAAAGGAAACACACATTTAAACAAAAATTTGCCAAAATGCCATTTGTGTATTAATTTCTAGTATCATTCTATTTTTGTGCTATTGTACCAAAACTAAACTATGGAAAAGGCCTGAAGTAAAATCTTCAAACATTTTAGGAAGCAACAAAAGTTCTAAAAAGACTTTTCAGAACAATAAATTACTGAATAATAGAAAATAATTTATTTTGTTACCTTCATCATCGTCTTCAATCTCCTGGTCATCCCTAAATTGAAAAAAGATGTAACAACAAACTAAGTTGAATGCAATATACATGTGTGAGGGAACAGATATGTCATGCAACATACTGCATCATCAACATTGGCAATAAAACAATACTGCAATGACATTAGAAAATTGTATAGGCAAGAGAGTAAGTTTAAAAAAAATTAAAATTGATCCAATTTACATATCAGCTGAAATGAATTGGAACTATATATATATATAAAGATGTTCTTGGAACAAGCTTTCCTGCTATTATTAGTCTAAAATATTAATAAAATTTTCAGCACATTGAAAAATGCATTAAAATAAAATAAGATAAACATGGCAGTCAAAATATCTCTAAAATGAATACCATCTTCATACTTGAGAAATATTATATCAGTCATAAATATATACTTTACTCACTTGTCAGTTCCGTCCAGGAACTCGAGAGATGGCACAAGACTGAACAATCTCTGTCTGTATTCTTTTTCTGAAGTGACTTCACAGTTGAACAAATCTAAGCTTTTAAGTTCCTTCAAGTCTTTCTAGAATGCAGAAATTAATGGAACTCAGATATAGGGAAATTTATTTATATATTTCAAGCAACTAAAAAAACAAATATTGGAGCAAGCCTGGCCACAAGACGTCTGTGTCTACCAAAAAATGCAAACTTCAACAAGCTGAGGGTTGTTGTATATGACATAACAAAAAGAAAAAAAGAGAAAATAAAGAAAATCTATAGTGATATGATCTAGCCCGCTGGATGGAAGTTTTGGGAATACCGCCAGACAATTCAACAATCACACAGACCCTTAACCTTGCGCCCCACTAAATGGAAACAAGGAGACCAAAAGCCCACCATCCAACATCAAGAAACGCACCAGGGGAATCCGCAATCCCCACGGCTGATTCGGCAGAAAAAAGCACAATAGCCAAACAAAAGACAGCACTCCCTGCCTATTTAAGCACGGATTGGCAAATGTCTTGTATTGATCCCCTTTTGGACAGTATACAATTACACTCCTAGAAATTTCCAGGTGAGCTATTTGTAAATGAATATCAACAGAAACAAAGGATATCAAGAAGAGCAATTTAGAAGAGCAATATGTAGCTCCCCTACAGCTCTTCTCAAACAGCCAGGCCTGTTGAAGTGTCAAATTTCAATAACTATAACCTCAAACATACGCTTATAAGTTGAGTTTTCAAGATGTTAATCTAGATGAAAAAAGCATTGGACCTATACAACAGATACTATACTTAAAATGTTTGTTATAATTTTGGGGCTTTATTTGAGGGTCAAGTTGTATGCAGGATTGATTTGTATGCATAAACAGGTGTCTACAGTAAAACAGTGCTTAACAATTACCAGTGTTATCAAATACAGTTGCTAAAGACACTTAAAAGAGCTCTGAAAGAGAATTTAGATTGACCAAGTGATATGTAACTTTCAAGGGGAATAGATATGATTTTAACAATAGTGAGTCAATATAAGGGTTATTTGGTTTGTAGCAATTAAAAAGATATATACAGTGTAGACAATACTGAAAATAAAGAACAAGAAAAAAGTAGAAGAAATAAACTGGCTGATATATATATACTGTTAAGAAATTAATACTGAATGTGCAAGTAAAGTATTAAATACAGTATGAAGTGACATAGCATGAAGTGGAAAGCAAGCCAGAAGTGGTAGTACAAAGCAAGCCTAAAGTGGAAGTTAAAAAGCAAGCCAGAAGTGGAAGTTTCATGTGAAAATGAAGATAGAATAAGGTAAGATTCAATACAGTAATGGCTCCTGGTACAAAAAGATGGTTTGTGAGCATGCCTTCACCCAAAAATTATTCAGGACTTTTAGGGCTTCTCATTTAACCAAGTAAGTTTTTGGTACAGCAAAATTTGTAGGTTATACAAAAAAGCAGGAAACATCGCATAGCGGAAACTCTGAAGAGTGTTGGACGAAAAGAACACAAGTATGCAATGTTTCAGCTGCTTCATCCCTAGGGGCAAAACCAAAAGGGAGATGGGTATGGGGGCCTTGGAAAGGTTCTGAAATTGGTTAACAAATCACTATCAGATACCAATCAGAAAAGATAACAAATAAAATGGTACTGACAAGTCTACATGTATTGAAAGGTTCTAGTCAAATCTTCATTTCGTTAAGGCTTTGAAGAAAGCAAACAGTTCAAAAAGCTTTTCCTCTTGACACTCCATGGAGCATAAAACTCCAGAATGAGGGTCCAAAAGAACATGATGAAAGATATACCCAGTTGTGGATCAAAATAGGCCAATCAGAAAAAAGCAAGCACAAGTCTAGTATAGTTGTCCAATCAATGGATCTATTTCATAGGAATTTATATTACAAAACTGGAATTTCTTTTTCGAAATTAAACTTATGTTCTTCCTTGAGGTCCTCATACTGAAGTAAATATCAAAGCTGCCTTCCAACAGATATTTAGTGGGTGTTAGAATCATGTAAACTGAGTGAAAGTCCAGCTTCACTCAATATTTAGTGGTTGTTAGAAACATGGAAATTGAGTGAAAGTCTAGCTTCACAACAATAAACATTGGGCAGCTCGATACTAGTAGATTGAAAACTGGTTTCATTAAAAAGATAAAAGTGAACCGAAGTAATCTGCAACAGAACTTTAGAAAGTTGGCATGAGATAGGTGGCAAGAATTCTATATAATTTAGTGAGTCCTTATAAGTTGGTAGATATTCATTCCTTTATGCCCCACTATGCCCTCTTACCAACATTATCCAATCAAGCAAGCTGTGACAAGCTTTATTTTTCTTTTAATATCGCAAAGGTGAGGGTGGGTCACCTTGACCCAATTTATGTAGACTGACAAAAGGTACTGTTCACATGCTACCGGATTCCTTCTGTATCAGAATTTGTCCTCTGAAAAATCCATTTCTTCAAGACATTGCAACAGATGTCCCAAACAAACAGATCCATGTGTTCACTGATAGAACTCAGAAGTGAGATGATTTGGTTCTATACCACATTCAAAGTAGAATGAGTTGACTAAGCAAGAATGCTACAGCACACCTGGTCATAGTGTTGTGACCATTGTCAAATGTAATCATGTCTTCCATTGTATCAATGTCATTAACACCTTCCATTGTCTCCGTATCCACAGCAACGTAATCAACAACACTTTTGTAGCCTCCCCTCTTTTTATGTACGCCCTGTATTGTAATCTAGTGTGTACGCCCTGTATTGTAATGTAGTGTGTACCCTATTTTGTAATCTAGTTCAGTTCAGTTCAGTTAGAAACAAGACACACAATAGGCGCAACATCTCTCTCTGGCTCTGTGTTCTCTGCATGTAAAATAAGACACAGCACTGGTTGGAAATGACACATTAATTGATGGATGGATTTATTTAGCGTCTACATTGATTGCCCTTCCGATGTACACTAAAATAGGTCTTTTAAAAGGGGAGCAGTAAACAGCTCTCCTGATAATTTCAAGGTGAGCTAACTGTAGATGAATATGAATAGATTTCAAAGGAAAAATATAATTCAGATTTTGGCGAGGCCTCAAAAGCACATCAGATTTTGGCATATAGATAATATAAAAAGTGGTAGACAACAGAAAACCCGGCCAAGCCCTTCTGTGACTTGAAAACTCATGTAAAGGGCACCTTAGAAAACCTAGATTTAGGTCATACCTTTCTAGCACACATAATTATGTATTCTGATTATTCCATAATTAATATAATTAGCACATATCATTTATGATTATTCTGATATTATTTTGATTATAAGAATGAAGCATAACAAATGGCAAGAAAACAGTTAATACATAAATGTGATTTGCTGCCTTGCTGTGCACGACAAACACAAGTTGTTAACCTCACAACGGAAGCAACAAAAGACCTTTAACCCATTTCAAACAATTTTATGTTTTTAATGGACATGGGGATCTGGAATAAATAGGGTGGATGGAAAATATTCTGTAATAATATTTGGGGGGGATGGCTTGCTGTCCTTTTGAACAAGAAACAGAAGGAGACACTGTTTACATGGAGAAAAAGAAAAAACTAATTTACAAAACAAAACTAGTATAAAAAAGTTGGTTCTATTGTTATAAAATTTTTCCACAATTTTCTTTTTGTCCCTAGATGTTGTTCTTCATGCTACAATGAGCTTTGCTGAATAGATCTTACACGTCTCAGAACTGGGGCCTATCACACTGGCTTGATAGGGAAAGTAACTTTTCTAAAGTGGCTATATAAAAGTCAATTTGCAATAGATTTAACTGATTCTGCATATTTTGAAAGGTACTCTAAAATGTTATTTTAGTATTTATGATCAAAATCCAAAAATTATTAAAATAATTATTTGAAGCAAATGTTGGTAATGTTTATAACCATTTTCTTCCGATTTCTAACAACAACATCCATTACGGACAGCTTTACACAATGACACCTCTATACAACAAATACATTGCAATAGTAGAGACATTTTTGTCTCTAATGGTCAAAAGGCTCTTAAAGGAACCTCAGTACAACAGATATTTCTACACAACAAGCAGTTACTGTAACATACACTGGTCCACACTGGTCCACACTGGTCCAAACTGGTGTGCATTTCTACACATCATGTTAACATTGAGTGTTTTGCGCTTAAATTAGAAGCAAGACTAAAGCAACCAGCTGATATGGTATTGTCAAATAATCATGTGTAAGCTATTATTAAATTTTAAGCCATTCTTCACTTCATCAATGGGTTGGGACCGTCTTGAAAAAAGTACCTTACATTTGATTGGTTACAACAGCAGATCTCACTTAGATATGGTTGATTGATTAATAAAAAATGTTTAAAAAGGATGCACCAATCACCAAGAGGTACTTGTCCTCAAAATTTTTTTACAGTAAAGCAAAAATGCATCAACAGTACTATTTTGGTACAAAGGAATACAACATGGGTTTTTAACACCAAAATGAGCTTTTAAAAATTAACAAATCTATGAGAGTTATGGAATCAAGATTCATATGAAAGCCAAAATTGCAAACTTGAAAGAGAACAGGCCAAATTATCTATGAGGTGTTGGTTTACTTTGTCATTTAGCTAAACGTTTTGAGCTTGAAATCTGGATGTCTCTCCTTACCAAATATATTGATGTTTTAAACTGTAAAAACGGCCAGCGTGACCACGCAATATTATTCTATTTCATATCATATCATTTATTTAAAGAATAATATCAATTAATCTGTCACTCTATTTCTATAATGATTTATATTCAATATAAGAGAGTATTAAATATGTATATAATCTTTAAATAAAACAACACAAAATAGCGAAGTGGAAAATTTATTCACCAAAAAGACAACTAATTTATACATTATATTCACATTCTAATATGAATGCATGTTACAGCTGGGCAATGGATGCAAAAGGTTAATGAAAGGGTAAAATAGCTCCATTTTACAAGTTTAGTAAGCCGAAAGATAACAGCTTTATAGAATAGATATGAATTTCCTGTAAACAACATTCTTAACTAGTTTCCTAAAAAGCCAGGAAAGCCTTAAAATATAATTTTCAAAAAACCACAATACATTAAACATTAATGGGAATTTCATAACAATGTTTATGGAATTCTTGGGTTTGTAAAAACTTCACTTGCGGGCAAAAACTTTTTGTAAAATTGAAATTTCTGACTCTTCAATTCAGCTCTTATGCCTTCAGTTGACCATTGACATTACATTCAAATAGCTAACTCAAACAGTGCTGAAAAAAGATGTGCCACTTAAAATCTGGCTGGCCTTCTTGGCACTTACTGTTGGCACTAACTGTTGGCACTAACTGTTGGCTCAGGTGGAGAAACAGGCCTCGCAAGGAGAGGCGCCCAAGCTAGATCAAGCACTTCCACATGGACCTAGAAAGTTCTAGTAGCTGGATTGATCAAGCACCTAGTGTGTTTATGCAGTCAAAAAACTAAATGCAGAAAACCAAATTTTGTTATAAATGATAATTGAGTGCCTAGAAGTTGAAGAACTCAGTTTGTCAAGTGCCTGCTTCTTGCTCCATGCAAAACCTGGTGGAGATATGGCTCATACTACAAACTGCCTGATTCAGATTCAAGTACATTTCAAGTAAAAATACAGCAGCTAATGCGAAGACTTCTATTCTCTCGTCAATATCAGCCTACATGTAGACAAACATATATTCTCTTTTTGGACTTTGTCTTTCTTTATCCAGTAAAAACTGACATATAAGACTTTTTTCAGTTGCGCACCAAATAATTGAAACTGCTGAGCCAGGATTTTTCTCTTTATCCTTCAAGTGCATTTCTAGAACTCGCTTTCAACTTATTGCATCTAATGCCCTGTCAAACAGCGCTGGTCTATTTGGTCTTCCCTGCACCCAGGGGCAGACACTTGGTCAAATACTCCAAAGTATTGGGGGGACTGTCCCCTCCCCCCCCCCTAGGTGTCTGCCACTGCCTGCACCCAGGAAGACCAGTTTTTATCTCGCGAGACTGCTTATTGTTCCACAGGGTAAACACTGGGTGACCAGATTTTTATTGGAAATGTCTATTTCTGATCAAAGATCATTGCTTTTTGTCAAAATGTAATTGTCAGCAACTTTAATGCTAACCCTGCTGTTTTTCTTTGTGTTCTAAAAAAACTAGCTTTTATGCTATTCTTAACATCATAACAAATGCTATTTTCTTCAAAATCGATTCCTTTTATGAGAAACTGTACAGTCTAACCCAAAAAATGTCATTCTTACATGTGATTTCAAGCCGAAATATGTGATTAAAACTTTTGCTCCATTATTCAACACCAATTTTTATTTCTATTTGTACCCATCTAATAAAACCTTATCTAATCAAATATATGCCAAATAAGGAGATTCTTACTGACAGAAACTTATTGAAAATCAAACTTACCAGTGAGTCTAGAGCTTCAAAGTCTTTGATTTTGTTTCCACTTAGGCTCAAATGGGTCAATTTTGGGCACTTTAGGAGATTGTCTAAACCACCAGATACTCGGTTGTCACTCAGTTCCAACTAAAATTAAAAAATTGTAAGTTGAAATCTCATGAAAAAAAGGATTGTTAACATGTGGAAAAATGCTTCATCCTTCTAAGCATTCATGAGCATTTTGGCTAGATAAGTCTTGATGAAAATATGAAAAGGGGCCTAATTTCATGAACTAACAGAATATAAAAACATAGAAAATATGTAAAGAACAAAGTTGGTAACTAAATATATCAGGTGCTTTTTTCGAAAACAAAAAATCAAGGAACTTTTGTAAAAATTGTCCGATATGCTTTTCAATTAAATGACTTAAAACATATGAGTGACGTCATTCTGCCAATCAAATACTTCTCGATGCGCTGGACAAGAAGTTTTGCGGATATAAAATAGGTATACAGGAACTTTAAATGCAAGAAAAAGGATTAATGTTATATAAAAGGGTTCATTTTACATAATTTTGTGTTTTTTAGTACCCGTTATGTTTTTGGTTGGCATTTTCGCTTCAAGGTCAAAACGGCTAAATTCACCGCCGCGAGACATGTCGAGTCACCGTGTTTACAAAATTCACTGGAAATATGAAGTTTGAAGAGATTATAAATTTGTTTTAACATAAATTTATTCCTTTTCGAAAATGGGTCTGAAGACACACTTATATGGCCTTAAAATCGTACACAAAGGGTTAAAACTGAGGGAAGTAAAGAAAGTTGAGCGTTCCCGCGTCAGTCTGCCGCGTCAAGATGGCGGCCAAGGAAACATCACTCTCGTGGCAATGCGACAAAAGATCTCTTAACTCCTTGACTTCAATTAGGTCTAAATGGGATTTAGTTAGAAAAAACCAAACATCATAGATTTATTTTTGTACAATATTACAATTAAATGAGTTGATTTTGTGTGAGTTCCTTATCACATTTCTATACCACTTTGGAGCCAAGTTGGACAACATGGCCTCTGTTTAAACAAATTAACTCCCCTGATAGTTGTGATTAAAAGAAACTCTGAGAAACTCTTGCTAAACAAATAATTAACTGTTAAATATATTCACTTCAGGAGTTAACTGGAGTTTGGGAACTCTTTAAAGTCGTGGGAAGGCAGTTTTGGCAAACAAGTTGTGCGCGGTTTTTGAGTTGTGCACAGTGAAACAAGATGGCCTCCAAAATCGTGCTGGAGGAAGACCTTCGCGGAGTTAACTTCTAAATTCAAACCCCAGGCAGAGAGAAATATTTATAACTTAATTGGGGTTTTTTATAAATACTGTATTCCTTTATTATCCGCAACGCTGAGGAGGTTTGCGACGGTTGAATTTAGGAGACAAGATAACCCGAGGTGAGAGATTGGAAAAACAAGTGAAATGAAGACACAAACCTTTCGCAATTCTGGAAGAGCGGGGAATCCCTTCAACGTGGTTAAACCGACATTTATCAGCGATAATATCTTTAGATTCTTGAAATCTTCAAGTCCAATAACATTTGTTGATCTACAGTTATCCAAATTGAGTTCCGTAACCTAGAAATTGAGGAGATAGAGAATGAAGTTGGGATAGGGGTGCAGACATCTTGCGGGTTATCGGGCCGCATGGTGTGTGGAGAAAAAGCTACCAAGAGATATTAAAATGTAAATTTGAGTAATATAACAAATAGAAACATCAAATAACATAATTTATTCTGATTCAAATAACTGTAAGATGAGACTATTCAAGATTTAAATTCAAGAGAGACGAATCCCCGGTAAAACGAGGCCTTCCCGTCCAAAATTCACTAACATTCCTCAGTCCTCTCGCACATGGTCCCATTTTAGGCAAGAAAAAACAAGCGCAAAGACAACATTCGTTAAAAAATAATTCAAAAAAGCAAGCTCACCTTTTCTTTATCTCTACCACGACGTTCAAGCTCTATTCTGTGTTCCATTTTGCTAATAGACGAATTTTAAAACGAACTTCACAACCTCCTCTCTTCCCGCTACAAATGTGTATGGCTGGCCATTGCATATGCAAATCAGCTCCTCATATTGGCGGGCGTCACGGACAATAGAACATCCGGGAACTGCGAAATATGAAAAAACAATAGAAGATACGGGAACTTAAACAAAAACAATAGCATGAAACAATGGAAATAGAATGTGAAGGGACTGTAAAGAGGGGGAGAGAATCGAGGAGTTTCAGGGAATGGATGTTCGAGCCAGAAAAAGTCAAATTAACAGCAAAAATGTCATAAATATCAAATTGCACATTTTGCTTTATAAATGCAAAATGTGCAATTATAAAATGCAGAGAAGAAAATATAAATCGGATAAATTTAACCCTAGAACACTATAACTAGAATTAAATTCTCTAAAGAAATATTTTTGGATTACAAAACCATCTGAAGAAAGTCAAATTTTTCACAAAAAAATTACTTCATTTTATAAAGTTTAAATAAATCTTAAGAAATGTTTCAGCTAAAATGTTTTTCTCAGAGCAGCTGTTTTTAGAAAAAAGAAAATGATTACTGAATTTGATGGCAAATTTTGATATCTTTTCTCTCAGGCAACTAACTTTAAAGATTGTAAGGCAAATTTTGTAGAATAAGTGGGAAAAAGCTGTTCGGGGAAAAAAAACCTGGAATTTGGGAAACTGCTCGATTAAATCAAGAAATTTACAAACAATTTCAAATTGCTTTCCAATAAATCCGTCGATTAAGTAAACAAAAAAGTGATTTTTCTCAGAGCCTTAAAATAATTTGTATCAAACTGTATATTTTCAATTAAAATGTATTATAAAAAATTTAGAAGTTATGCTAAATTTGGGGATTGGAAATAAAGCGACTAATTCAAAGCCTGATCAAAAGCCATTTTCTTCCTCCTTCATTTGGAATAAATTATGCAAAACAGCACGTGACATGGAATCAAAGGCGTGCTTCGTTCGGAATTTTTCAAACTCTGGCGCAACAAAAAATATTTTTTCAATGACAAATTTTGAGGTACTCCTAACGCAAAAAGGTAAAATAAAAACATTAATAGGCGCGCAAACTGTTAAAGTTATAACAAGTTTGATAATATCTTGAATAAATCTTACGCAAAAGGCTAATCTTTGCGATTCTTTTGAACATGTATCTTCGGGTGTCATGGCGTCGCGAAGAGAAGGCCTGTATTTCGAAGCCCGAACATTTGAGTTGCAAGACGCCAACAACTTTATGTGTACATCCATTTTAAGATTGAAAAACCAACGGGGATTTCATTCCAAATGTAAATCCAAAAGAAAGACGGTAATTTTCTTGCCATTATCCGAGGAATACGAAATTGCAAAAACTTGCAAACTGTTGTCTTTGATCTGGAGTGAAAAATTTCAATATGGCGTCGCACAAATTTCTGTTTCACTTGTTGATTGAATAACAGCCGGCCTCGCAGCCACCGAGCCCAAAAGGGCTGCCTTCACGCCTACAAAAGATTTATTTCGTGGATAAAATTTGTTGACAAGTTCCACAAAGAAACCATTCGGCAATGAAACATTCACTAATTAAATGTTTATCAATATGAAAAATTCATGTAACTGTAATGGTGGTACCAGAAATGATAATTTTCGTCTCAAGACAAAGCCTGTTTATCTTTTAATGTCACTTACAAATTCAGCAATTTTATTTTGATTTCAGAAAAGGAAACACACTTGTTTTGATTGCTCTGTTTTTGAATACCTTTTCTATCGAATCAGAAATTTAATCACTTGTATTTGAAGTTTCTAGGCAAATTTTTAGCAAGATACTGATTGTTTGAGAAAGGTACTGAATAAATTTCAGGACAAGGATTTGAAGAAAACATTAATTTCTGATAGTTATTTGTTAATGTTCAAAACTCATAAGTTTAAAATCCGAGTTAATTCATTCGGGACATGACGCTTTCTGGAGCATGGGGAAAAAGGAAATGCTAGCACTTAATTTGGCAGATGTTACCCAGGTGGGCAGATACTGAATTAGGGGGGAGGAGTTTGGGGAATATGCCTGCAAAAGGGGGCTGGAATACAGGCTATCAGAGAGCTTTGTTATTCAAAGTTTATGAAACAATTCACAGAAGGTAATAATCAGCTTTTAATATTTGCTCCAGTGCCTCTGAAACCACCTGGCCGCCCTGACAATACTATTATGATATGGTCCGTGATACAGAGGCCAGGCCAGGGGGGCCATGATCTCCTTACTTTTTCTCTAAATAAATAATAAAATAGGCTTAAGATATTGAAATATTAGATGCTAGAATAGTATAGGTTTTGACAAATACATCGAAGCCAAGTCCACAAGTACAAACAGCGTCAAAAAATGATTGCCATGACAATTTGGGCTAGAGGGGTTGGGAAGAAAACTTTCTTTACGTTGCTAGCCCCTCCAGTTTAGGGTCAGTGATGCAGGCCCAGCATGAGCTGCTCATTTTGTGAATATCTACTCAACTTTGAGAATTATATCAAAGACTTTGAGCAGGGGCTTTCTCACTTGCTCTGGATGAACTGAAAGCTTTTCATTAGTTGCATATAAATAAAACTACATCATTCTAATTGATTTTGTTAAACTATTGTTTCAGATTATCTGAACGTAAAAACACAGCATAAATTGGGTCACAGAATTCAAGGCTATAAACTGACCCCCAACAAAGAAACATAATGCGTTGGTCAACTTAATGAAACTTGCTCGGGGCGGCCCCAGCGTACAGTGCCGAGATATTTTACCCGGTAAGCAAAGACAGAATAATGCCAAGATCAAAGTTTGAACTAGATCTACCCTAAGAAATACTGGACAAACGTGCCTATCCTACCTAGGGCCAAAAATATGGACCAGTCTTCCATCAGCACTAAAATCAACATCCAACATCAACATAAAAACCTTTAAAGCAAGTATCAAAACCATGTCTGCGATTTCTTGCTCATGCACCATTAATAGGACAAGTAGGCTATATAAAATGACAGGGAACCTACTCTACATTAACGTATCTTGTTAGTATTTCATCTATTTTTGTTTAATTCGGATATTGTTTATATACTTAGTTGGTTTAATTAGCTTTAGATAAGCATGATTAATAGTCATAAATTAGCACTTTAGATAAGCATGATTAATAGTCATAAATTAGCACGATTAATTATTTCAAGTAAAGGGTTAGGGTTAGGGTTAGGGTTAGGGTTAGGGTAAGGGTAAGGGTAAAGGTAAGGGTTTTGGTTAGGTTTAGGGTTAGATTTAGGGTTAGGTTTAGGGTAAACTAATTACGTCATCAGGTCGAGCAGTATGGAAACTAGACAGCTCCGTAGTGTACGTTTACCAACCCAAAAGAAAGTGAAGAAAAAAACACATTCAAGCATAGGATCAAAGAGAAGTTTTTCCAAGATATAGTTAAAAGAATGATGGCATATATTTCTACTACTAAGGACCGGTTTCTAACTTAAAACAGTCACTAATTCCTTTTTCCACTTTTCCTGTAAAAAGGGGACCAGTATGGAAATATGCTAAGCTGGACCTTTTTATGCTATCCCTGCCACTGAAATTAGGCGTGTTTATCTTTGTTTTTAATTTAGATCATTGCATTTTAATCGTTTTAACTTTTATAGCCTGTTAATAAAAATATTGTGGCGAATTATACAGACATACATACATACATGTTTGTAGCTTAATATAAAAGTCTTGCCCAAGTTATTCAAAATTGAAATTGAATATTCTCGGCCTTCGACAACTTTTTTGCATTTTTCCAGATGTTTGACTATTGGATTTAGGTATCACTTAAACCAGTTTGTATCTTACAACACCCCCAATGGCGGCGCCAGTCACTAGGCTTTGGGGGGAGGGAGGTTAAGACAGAAAATTTTAGGCTATGCCCTTTTTAACCACCAGGAATTGCCCTTTAGCCACCAAAACGGAACGCAAATTTTACTTGAAGGGAACGCCTTTGACTAAGTTTTGATTACGTCAAGGCAATTTCAAAATCACAGAATTACATCACAAAAAGTTTTTGTCTCGCCCCAACGTTATCTCATTGAATTTAGACGAGTTTAGAATGCATTAGGAAAGAGTTTTCATGGAATTTGTTCGAACCAGTAAAATCAGTTTTTGCTTCCAATCTTCGATCATTAAATGGAGATTTTCACCTCCCTACAACGTCTTTCAAACTTTATTGGAACGCGCAGAAGTTTGTGCTGTGTTCTCTGGCTTTCCATTTCTTTTCCCGAATGCTACTTCTTCAACCCGTTTTCCCAAGACAATTTTGACAATTTAGAAAATATTATACCGGCCACTAGAAAAGGCGTTCTCCAAATAAACCTCTTCTTTTTTCAGTCGTCAACCAACATTGTTCCTAGAGGGAGAGGGATGGCTGAACTTGCCTTTCAAACTGACGTTAGTCTTCCGAGAATTCTGGCAGGGATTGTAGCTTTTAACTGGCTCTCTTGGACGCTGTTCCCCTGGATTCATTTCTAGATCCACTGCTATTCAACGTATCCTAAGACACGAAACATTGGTGGAACTTAAAGTCTTTCCAGAAAATAAGTGACAACACTGCCAAAATATTAACTTTTGGAGCGTTTTCCTGTTTTAAGGTTACGGTAAACGTTTTCTGGATGAAAACATCATTTTTTCGATTTTTTCACATTCAAGTAGCCGAACTTTCAAGGCACACAATGATACCAAATTTGAAACAAACAGAAGTTTTGAAAGTGGAAAAAATCCCATGTAAACGAAGGTTTCCATAATTTCTTTATCAAAACTTTTAGTTGAGGCCTGAAAATCTCTTGACCTTTTAAGCCGATTATCGTTGCTTTGCGGTTGTAGTCGCATGTCTCATTTACAATATCGCATGGCACATCCATATACCCAATGTACGGCCGTGTTTATTTAAACAGGCTTATTGATCTTAAATCTTCAAGTGACTTGACCCGGATTACACTGTGGTTTACGAGTGTATCTTGCAAGTGCGATTAGTAAAATCCCGTTTTCTCCGGACTCGAAATTCCTCTACATGCAGGAACGAAAAAGCTATTATGTACCCAAGGGACCAATCGAATGGCTCGAAAATTTGCACACGGCCAGGGCAGACGTTGGGCAAACAAAGTGTGTCTCAAAATTTTTTTATTTTCTCTGGTCCGTCTTTTATACCCAAATACAGCTGCGGGAGGATGGAAAAATTATTTGCCAATTTTTGACAGGGTATAGTTTAAAGAAGAGGAGGAATTTAAAAAATCTGAGACAAACTTTGGTAGCTTAGGACCGGCACTTCCTGCTGGTCTAAGTCAGATTTTGTTACCTCAAACGCAAGGGTACATAATAGCTTTTGAAGGTGGTACACTTTTTGACAAGTAAATTCGCATGGAAAATAACATTTAACATTATTTGCCAATAATTTTTATCTGGCTAGATACGCCATAATCTTGTGCATCGAATGATATATAGTTTATCCAGATTCCTTAAGCCGTTTGGCCTTTAGAAAGGAAAAACCAATTTTCGTGTTCAAAACGTTTACCGTAATCTTAAAAAGCCTGATGGGGTCTGGAATGAGTCTTTCGAGAGGGTGGGGGAGGGGTATTCGAGCACCGAACAGCTTTTTCACTGAGAATAGTATTGGGAACTATAGGACGCAGGGAGGTGTAAATTCCAGCCGTTTTCTTATCATTGAGTTTTTAACCTACTTATTTAGCTGATTGTCAACAAAGATTTCATTACTGGGGGAAGACATCTTGGGGCAAACGTTTCGGATAATTTTAAAGGTCATTGAATTTCTTAAAGTTGACCACATAATCTTAAAGAACGGCATAAAATGCCTCTCATTCTGCAAAATCAGGTGGGTATGTTCAAAATTGGGCAGGATATGACCAATGAAAGATTTCAAGTTTGCTAAAATATAACTGTTATTCTGGCCTGGTTCATAAAGTTATGAACCCAGACCAAAATACAGAGGTTTGATTGGGGAAGAGCTTGTGCTTATGTGGCCATATCTCAGCCAATTTGTAACAATTTCAACAGATTTTGCACATTTAAAGGTATTTCTTAATGCTCCTTTCTTAATGGCACAACCGTTGAACAGGCACAACCTCGCACATCCATTTAATTTAAGTATTGGTTTTGAGGAATGGCTTCCCGCATTGTTAGGGTCCCTCTTGAAATTGGAAACGGGCTTCAAACTTTGTTGTTACAAGATAATAGGAAGCTCGATCCAGTCTTTTTTATAGGTCAGTGCACCTTGTAAATAGGCTATGACGTCAGTCCAAAAGTGACGTAGACAACCTGCGAGGAGCCTTTCATCTCACGAGATTCACAGCGCGCGCATCTCTGCATCGCTGGTACGCGGCTCACCAAGAAGCAGAAAACGGACAAGACTGAAGATTCATGATAGTTCTAATCATATCTTTCTTAAATTATCTGCCAATTCTGAATTTACAAGATATCATACAGGAATCTCACAAGAGGTTTATACTAGAAGCCTGATAGCTCTGGCAGAAACTGAGACTTCAGATTATGAAATGCAGATAAAGGTTACAGATAAACACCAATTACATACTATCTGTGTAAGATTATTAACGAAAAATCATTCTCCTATAGATGGGATATTTTTGACAAATTATGACAAGCAAAGGTTCACCTTGAGCCTCCAAAGGTCAAAGTTCGCCTTGAGCTCCCAAAGGTCATGGGCCAAATGTCATAATTCAGCTAAGCCCACAGCAGTCGTGTTAAAAATGCTATATCCAGTTGCCATGTCAGGCATTAAAAATTACTTTGTACCTACACAACCCGAGTCAAACAGTTCACCGGCTTGTGCTTGTGCCTGCTAAAAAGGTCAAAAGTCAGTGCCGATGACTTCTACAAAGGTCACAGAGGTCAGAGGTGACGATACCTGTTCTCAAATTCAAGCAAAGAGCTCTGTTTCGTATACACGTGAGTCAAATCTTTGCAATTTACTTAGAACAACTGACCATGCACATTTCTTGGGTCATCTTTCTGAAACTGTGGTATATGCGTCTTCATTTTTCTTTTAAACATTTCAAATCATTTTTACACCAAATTGTATTCCTTCAGATTTAGCTGCAGAATTGTGTCCTTGACTGCAGCAAAGACAAAACGAATGTTTTCCGTGTCGGTAGCACATGTGAAATGCGAGTAAATGATCTTTTCTGTATCAGGATTCAGATCGACAAACATTTTTAAAATGAATTCTTTGGCGGCTTTTCCGTCTTCTTTTGGTCCTGAAAAGCATCATTTAAAGTCAATTAAAGATCAGCAGGAATTATCCACAGGCATAACAGAGGCATCAGTAGCCTGCGTGCAGACTATTTAGGGCCTTAAGGAGAAACTGAGACAGGGCCTTTATTTATGGACTGCAAAAAGGTCCAGCCAGCGCTGTATAGCATGTAAAACACAACAGCAAAATGTAAAAATGATAATTTTTTCTCATTAAAGACTCTTGGCTACCAACATGCATAGCGGCAACTGTCTTGAGAAACTGATTGTGTTTTGTATTTTCATGCAGTACGATATTAGGCTGGTTTTGAAAATATAGTTACAAAGCATGAGAGTTGAACAAGAGCCTTCAACTAGAGAAAGCTTGGTTATAAAAGCTTCAATTCAAGAACTTTAAATATTCTGAATTCAAATGTAATAAAACATGAATACAAAAACAAAGTTGGGGGCCCCCTTTGGTTGAAGGCTCTTAGTTGTCAAACTAAGGTGCCCTGAGCTGTGTTAATCTACTGTCCACAGATTATGTGAAATTTTTTTCAATTTTTAACGGCATGAGTAAGAAGGAGAGGCAAAAAAGGCAACAAAACAATTTTTAATAAACAAAACATTCCTCAAACAATTTTTCATGCTACCTGGTAGAGAGTAATAGTGATGGAAATGACAGTGAAAGAAGATGGGAGATTACAGGAAACAGATTTGAGAATATTTGGACTAATCTACAATTGAAATTGCCAATGATTTGATTTGACAATGATTTAGCTACAACTTAAGTTGTCAAAGATTTAGTTTTAGATTGGCTTAACAATGATTTAGGAATCTATTTGATTCATGATTTGATTTGATTCATGATTCGATTTGAGAATGATTTAGTTATAAATTGAGTTGTCAAAGACTTAGTTTTAAATCATTTCAACGATGACTTGAATTTATTTACAATTTGATTTGACAATTATTTGATTTGATTTGGTTTGATCACAATGATTTTGTTCGATTTGAGTTGATCACAATGATTTGGTTCGATTTGATTTGACAATGATTTAGTTATAAATTGAGTTGTCAAAGATTTAGTTTTAAATTAATTCAACAATGACTTGAATTGATTTACAATTTGATCACAGGATTTGATTTGAATTAATTTGTTCACAATGTTTTGATTTAATGTGATCACAATGATTTGATTCGATTTGATTTATGATTTGGTTTGATAATAACAAAATGTGTACTCACCATCATAATCTGGAAAGTAATCCACTAAATGTGATTTAATGATTTTCTCCTCAAGGAGATCAGTTTTATTCAGGAAGAGTATGATTGATGAAGTGCGAAACCATGGGTATGTGATGATTGTTCGGAATAAGGCTTTACTTTCTTCCATTCGATTCTGCAAAAGAAGAAAAGGTTCAGATCGAGATTCAAACACAGCGCTGATTTTGAAACACATTGTTTGAAAATAGTTTGAAACATAGTTTTGAGACATTGTTTGAAACATAGTATGAAACACATATTTTGAAACATAGCTTGAAACACATATTTTGAAACATAGCTTGAAACACATTGTTTGAAACATAGCTTGAAACACATAGTTTGAAACATAGTTTGAGACACATTGTTTGAAACATAGCTTGAAACACATTGTTTGAAACATAGCTTGAAACACATAGTTTGAAACATAGCTTGAAACACATATTTTGAAACATAGCTTGAAACACATAGTTTGAAACATAGCTTGAAACACATTGTTTAAAACATAGCTTGAAACACATATTTTGAAACATAGCTTGAAACACATAGTTTGAAACATAGCTTGAAACACATTGTTTAAAACATAGCTTGAAACACATATTTTGAAACATAGCTTGAAACACATAGTTTGAAACATAGCTTGAAACACATTGTTTAAAACATAGCTTGAAACACATAGTTTGAAACATAGCTTGAAACACATAGTTTGAAACATAGCTTGAAACACATTGTTTAAAACATAGCTTGAAACACATAGTTTGAAACATAGCTTGAAACACATTGTTTGAAACATAGCTTGAAACACATATTTTGAAACATAGCTTGAAACACATATTTTGAAACATAGCTTGAAACACATAGTTTGAAACATAGCTTGAAACACATAGTTTGAAACATAGCTTGAAACACATAGTTTGAAACATAGCTTGAAACACATTGTTTAAAACATAGCTTGAAACACATATTTTGAAACATAGCTTGAAACACAGTTTGTAAGGTTATACTCAGAGTTTAAAACATTAGAGCACTGACCCAGTTGTGGCTCAAAATAGGTCAAACTGGGTATATATTTCCTAACTTAGAGGTTTCGATCTGATGTTTCTACTCTGAAGAGTGCCAGAGGAAAAGCTTTAGTGAAGAATGTTTCAAAATTCTTGCCTTTTAAAGCCATTTTTAATTTCTGTACCACTAAAAGTCTAATAAATAGTCAATTCAAAATTTCCTATTATTCAATTGTTATTAACTCGTGTGTTTCAAGTATTCAATGCCAACAGAATTTTCATTTCTAAATCTCAGTTTCTGAGACTCAGTTTGTAAGGAAGATACTGTTCAATTCAAAACCAACCATAACACAAATCAACTTAAAAGACATTGTCCCCATCGATGGCCACTTAAATTCTCATTGGTTGAACTATACAATAGATCTATTGTTATGTCATACAATAGATCTATAGTTATGTATCCAATCAGCAATGTGAGGCTAATTCAAAATCACCTCTCGATCAAAAACGCACCACAGAACAGCAGAATGTAATTGCAATCATATTGCATAATTTAGAAACCATGACACTTTTATCAGATTCCTAGTCTCTAATCCACTTTTGGATTTAATGAAGAATGAATAAGGGGCTCTTGAAATCTTTTGATCTTTAACCCCTGAACTTAAATTTTCATTTTCTGATCCCAGCTTTTAAAGTTGATTGGCATTGATGTTATCAACATTCTTAAATTTGCATTAAAGTTTGCAGGTCCCGTCAACATCCCATCTCTATTGGTGAAATCGGTGATCCTGACAGAAACAATTTATCTAGTTTCGTTAGGCGTAGTTTAGACAGTGCTTTATGGGTGCAGCAAATTAAACTAGAAATAGCTCTTGCTAGTACTGCCCGCAAACAATTAGTTCCTTGATAATGATTGTTTTGAAAATGTAGGTCAGGATATTCGAAGAAGACACCATCTTGGGTTTTCACAATTCTATAAAAACAACTGCTCTAGTTGATGCTAAACTATTCTTTTTATCAAGAATTTTTGGTGTTCAGTTTGCCTTTGATTTAAGTCCAACGCCCTTTTGAAAATCATGAAGTTTTTCGAGGGTTTGACATTTATTTTTCGATAATCACGACAATCATAACTTTTGCTCGTACGGTCTCGAGTTTTTGGGAGAAAAGTGTGGCATTCGACTGGTTTTGATTCCCAAAACTGCGAATCAAAACTTCCATCCATTGCGGAGAACAGAGCTGTGATGCAGCACCGTTTTCGTGCCAAAAAACCGAAGGCCTTTAACAGAGTCTTGGCAGAGCAACGCTCCGAAGATAATTCCCTTCCGCACAAAGAGGTGGCGGTTAACGACCTCCTCGACAAAGCCGATTGATTGACAATGAAATTGATTGACAGTTGTCATGGCAGCAGAAAAGTGACAAAATCTGCTGAAAAAGTGCTGACAACATGAACTGAAGCTTCCATATGCTACTTATACGCGGGGCAGACTATAAGCCCTTCACTCGCGCGCTATCGCGCGCGAGTTGCGGGCAATAATTGTCCATAAAATATTGTGAGTGTCAATTTAATGCGCTCTCAATACGCTGACTAAATCCGAGAGCGAAGCAAATAATTGAATTCGCTCATAATGCGCTCACTTGGGCGCACTATCAGCGCGTTATGAATCAAAATATGAATCAATTCAATTCGCTTCGCTGTCTAAAAGCAAACAATGAATTGAAGAGTGCTACGGGCGCATTTTGAACGCATCTAATTGAATTTAATTCGCTGCGCCCATAACACGCTGTCTAAACTACGCCTTAGTTAACGCTTTACATTAATTTATATATACATTCTTTTTATTCCTCTCTACCTTCTTCTCATTTCATTTTCAAATTTTGGTTTTTCAAATTGAATTGGTTCATATTTGTTTGTTTTTCTAAACTATGTCAAATTCAAAGGCATAAGTGTCAAGTGTTGCACAGTATCGATTGTTGGCCTCTTGGAATTTTTTGACCTTTAACCTCTGGACTTACGACCCTTAACCTCTGATATAAGCTTTCATTGTCCCCCTCATTCAATTCCTTTTACTTCTGGCCTGATACAGGAATACAAGAGGTATATGACTGCAGAAGCGAGTTCCAACACTCAGATTCTGCCAAGCAGTAAGTGAAGTAAAACTTAAGTAAGTAAAACTTAATGCAGGGTTTTCATTAACTTTTTAAAGTGGCAGGCTCACACTTAAAAGTAAGCATCTATAAGACTACTTAAGTTTGAGCAGTCTTACTGAAGTTAGGGTGAAAGTAAGCAGCAGAGGTTTGATGAGTAAGCGGCGGATCTTTGCCGGTTGATGGCTTTTAATGAAATCCTTGATAATATTAAAGACTCATTGCTAACAATGAGCCATTGTGCTACACAAGCATCCCATAATGCATTTTCAGACAGTTTGAATCCATTTTTGGTTAATCCGTAAAGTTTACTGCCATTGTTTGGACCCTCGCCATGCTCGCAAAGCCCCATTGTTAGCAATGAGTCTTTAATCTACAAGAAGCTCTAATGAAAAAATCAACAATTTATGACCTTCCAAGAGACAAAACAACTCACCTCCTTTTCTGATTCAAACAATACTTGATCATATTCACTAAGAGCAACAAGAAATATAATGGACGTAACATTTTCGAAGCAATGTATCCATTTTCTACGTTCAGATCTTTGGCCTCCTACATCAACCATCCTAGAATATGAACAGAGCTTGTCAGAAAGGTACCATTTAATAACATGCAATTGACCAGTGGAATAAATGCATTCTGGAAAAGTAATAATCTTAATGTTTAATTTTAAATTTCTAAGGCTATCAGAAACATCCAAAAAAAAATTAGCCAAGAAAGGATAATGACGAAGCTCTAGGGATCTCTTGATGAACAAAGCTTGTCAGAAAATAACAATTCAAAGTATGTAATTGGTCAATGGAATAAAATCAATCTGGAAAATATGGACTATTTGTTAGTTAGAGTTTGTCCCTAAAATCCAGCGGTTACAATCTAAATTGAACAGATCTTGTCAAAAAAGCCACTATTTAAAGAAACATAACTTGTCAATGGAATATAATTTTCTAGTAATTGTGGACTGCTGACTAGTTAATGTTTATACCTAGAAAATAAAACATTCTAGACATTGAACAGATCTTGTCACAAAAAGATTTGCTGAGCCGTCAAAGAAAGTGACATTATTAGAACCAATAAATAGGAATTTTCTGTCTAGAGTTGAAAGATGACTTCATTCAAATCTATTTCTAATTTTGACTTCATAACTGCAAAGAATCCTATAGAGTCTCTAGACATCCAAACCTGGTTCTGTTGTAGAGATTTTCTTAGATATGGCTGGTGTGAAAGAACTTATTTTGAAATTACTCAGGCCTGGCCCTAAGACTTTTAACAGGGGAGCAGTAAACAGCTTCCCTAGAAGTATTCAGGTGAGCTATAAGAATAGAAACAAAGGAAAAATTGATTTCAAGGAGAGCAAATTTGCTTTTTAGAACAATTTAGGAGAGCAATCTCTAGCTCCCCTCCAGCGTTTGAGGAGAGCCTGGAGGGGAGCAAGAGCTATGGCTCTCCTCAAATGGCCAGGCCTGGATTACTGTTGAACTGGCCTCATTAACAGATTTTAGAACGTTAATTAGCATGGATGTACCAAAACATGACAAAAAACCAAGGAACAAAAAAAAAACAAAGAAACAACCAGAACACAGAGAAACAGACAAAGTACAAACAAAGAAACAAAGAAACAACCAGAACACAGAGAAACAAACAAAGTACAAACAAAGTACAAACAAAGTACAAACAAACAAACAAACAAAGTGCAAACAAACAAAGTGCAAACAAACAAAGTGCAAACAAACAAAGTGCAAACAAACAAAGTGCAAACAAACAAACCTGAAAATGATGGTTTCAAGATCAAATGGGTATTCGATTATGCCAGTGGTTGGTGCCCTTGCTCGTAAAACATCTTGCTCATTTGGAACATAACTTGTAGTTGCTATTCGGTTTATATCAGTAAGATAACTGCAAAGTAAACAGATGTGATGATCAGCTTAGGCAAAACATTTGGAAATACAGACCCTGTTTACATTGTCCCATGCAAGTTTGGAATCATAACAAAACTGTTTCGGTTTGCCCTTCCGTTTACATTAGGATTGTGGAACAGAGACAATTTTGCTTTGCTATTTGGAACAACTTTATACCGCCAAGACTTTGTTTTTGAAGGGCACATTGTTTGAAAAACAGCTTACTCTGAAAACATTGTTTATTCTCAAGCATAGCTAACTGCAAGACACAGTTCATAGTGCAAGACTGTTAACAAGACACTTGAAAGTTTCATAGCGAAAGATTGTGATAAATTTATGCACCGGATACTCTCAACTGAAGCGTTCTGAAACACAGCTCCCTGTAGAACACAGTTTGCTTTGAATTCCTGGCAAAAAAAGTTTTACATGACTTACTACTTAGCAGAATCTGACAGCTGGAACTCCCTTCTTCTGTCATATGCCTCTTGTATTCCCTTATCGTCCCACAAAGACTGGATCATCTGTGCATAGTGGTCGTCTAGACTTGTCACTGTTTCATGGTTCACATTCAGAACCGTCATAGCATATTGCTGCAAAAATAGGATTTGAAAATATTTTGCTTTCTGGATGACTTAGCTGTCTGTATTTAAGTAAAAAAGAAAACACATTTAGGACAAATTTTAGACATATTAATAGCTTATTGTGATATTTGGTGTAAAGAACAAGACGATTCTAAGCTGCTACTCTAAGATTCTTTCTTAGTGGGACCATTTTAGGCAATGTTAACAGCCATCTATTAATGAGGACGGAAAGCCTAGCTATATGGGGAAAACTCCTGTGGACCAGTGGCAGCGCCAGGGGGTGATATGGGGGGTAATTACCCCCCACTTTTTTCGAAACATGGTCTACATATTTTGTCTAAAAATGGGTTAAAAAGCACTAGGTAGGGATAGATCATATTTCCTAAGGAAACTTGATCTGGTACAAAGCACTGAAACGAGGCAATTAGGGCGTGGTCTCACTGGCCACGCCCATTACCCTCCCACTCAGCAGTAGCTGGTGCCGCCACTGCCGTGGACTCGTGATTCTGAGCAAGAGTTGGCGGCTCAGTGATAGCGGTAACAGATTACAGACAGAAAGGTCTCTGGTTTCAGATGCTGGCAAGGCAGCCACATTTATAAATTTTAAGGCATAGGTAGAAATTAGGTGTGATCACATTGCGTTGAAGGACTACAAGATTGCTTGATTATCAAGGGGCTGTGATAGGTTTTGAAATAGGAGGGGGCTTTGAAGTCTGCCAAATGAAGGTCACTTCATCAAGTATTGGGGAAGCAAGCCTATTGTTTTGATAAGATGACATCACAATTGTCAATCTTTTAGAACAAAGATTACTGTCTTTCAAAATACTGGGGGGAGTTGTCTGATACTGTTTCTGCTCAAACCCGTTAGCCCCCCCCCCTGCCATTTTGACCTTTATTAATAACAATAGCTCCTTAGTATTCTAAAACTTAACTTTTGCAGCTAGGTAGGAGCAAATTCCAAAAATCAATCTTTGACGAACCTCATGTGGGTCAGGCTTTGAATATGGTATTTTCAGCATGTCCATGGCACGGGTGAGCGCTTGGATGGCCTGAAAAATGTTTTGGTACACCAGCTTGCTATAGCCCCTTCGGTCTTCCTCTGTGTATCCTTGGCCATGAATAATTCTCATCTGTTTGATAAACGTACTCTTGCCAGACTCTCCAGTCCCTGGAAAAAAGACGACAAAATTGTAAGTTACCAACAACATAACACAACAAGATGAAATGATTTTGAAATAAAATATTACATATGGTTTTGAAAAAAGGAACGTTTTGAGTCATACTTAAGCTTTTCGTTTGACACCCTAGAGAGTGTGAAACATCAGAAAATAGATCAAAAACTCTGTGCTAGATCGCTCATTGATAAAAAAGACGGAATCTATCTACATAAACTTGACAAAACCGCTGTTGTGTAGACAGGGGGAGTTTGTTATCACCTTAGGACTCCATTGGTAACACTTTCTGTAGGCACGCAGCACTGATTGGACAACTATGCAGCTAACAGGCTTGCATTTTATCTGATTGGCCCATTTCGATCCACTAATGTTAAGTATAGACTACTTTAGGAGGGGGCATTTCAGAGGTGGCATCAGCCACTAAGCTTTGGGGGGAGAGACAAAACAAACAATTTTATGCAACATCTTTTTTACTGTCAGAAAAGGCCTGTTTGGCAACAAGGGATGCCAATTGTGTCAGAAAGGAAAGTCCATGATCAACTTTTGAATACGTAGAGGCAGTTTCAAAACCAAAAGATTACATCACAAATTGGGATGGCTCACCCACTTTGTCAGCAAATTGGAATTTGAAACCCATGTTAAACACAATAACTGGTAGCGGGCCTGAAATTGCTCTGTCTAATTCCAGAAAAAACCCTTCTTTTACTTTTAATTGACAACCGTGTTTAGCCCTGTTTTAACATGATGTTTTGATGTTTAATAATACTAAATTTGTTTAAACTAATGATAAATTAAAAACCAAAGAAACAGCTAATTGATAAAAATTTAATTGTTGGTCTTTGTTAGATTGTGGCTGTTTCTAAACATAAAGAAGTCAAACTTTGCATTCATATCAGTTTGGTCATACCAGGGACTCGAGCCACGGACCCTTGGGTCTGTAGTCAGCGCCTTCAACAACTGGGTCATGATTCCTATGTTTGGAATTACAGAGAGCTGGTGACTCTCTTCCCTCTAGTCAAAAGTTTGGTCAAGGCAGGAACTGAAACCCCAGACCTTTGGACCTCTAGTCCATTACCTTAGCCACTTACCCATCCTTGCACTTTCAAGAGGTTAGACTAAGATCATAAACTGTTTATCTGTAAAGTATTTAACAGGCCTGGCCATTTGCGGAGAGCCATAACTCTTGCTCCCCTCCAGGCTCTCCTCAAATGTTGGAGGGGAGTTAGAGATTGCTCTCCTAAATTGTTCTAAAAAGCAAATTTGCTCTCCTTGAAATGAATTTTTCCCTTGTTTTTATTCTTATAGCTCACCTGAATACTTCTAGGAGAGCTATTTACTGCTCCCCTGTTAAAAGTCTTACGACCAGACCTGATTTAACCTTAATTTCATCAACAAGGCCAAAATCCAAGATAGCACATTATTAACTACACAAAATTTTATGTGACACAGTAATACACCTTGAAGGAAATAAACAAAAATATCTTTAGATGTCTAGCCTTCATTTTAAAGAAAACGTTGAGACAAAAATTACTGATTTTAATCTTAAAATACATTTCATAACAAGCAAATACATTTTTCAAGTACCAGTGTTTTAAGCATGATTTATTTGGTCAAGCTTTCATTGTGAGTGTGAAATAAAAGGCCTCCAAGTCTCATGCACATTTCTCTTCCACAGAGACATCCGAGGACATTTTTGAGTGACGGGGGGGGGTGGGTGCTCTAGACAAGTTTGCAAACTTAAGTTTGTCCCACATTATCTTTGATGCCACTACCTGAAAAACATAGCTTAGTAAAAAAGTGAGGGGTTTACAGCCCCCAGGCCCTGACTCAGGTGTGCTTGTTCCATTCTACATAAAATCCCATATGCATTGCCACTGATGGCCAAATTGCCATCAGTTGGGTGGGGTGGATTTTAGCTCATATGTGTAGCAAAACAGGGTTGGTGCCGTCCATATGGGTCTCCAAAATGTATTGAAAGGGGTTAACTAGACTGTCAAGAAACCTTAAAACCCTTCCTGAACAAAACAATATTTGCCAGTTGACAATATTAGAATTCTCACACTGAGTATTTTCCCTATACTTTGGCTAGCACACCCCCATCATTCTTTCTTTCAAGTTACCTTCAGGTTCTCTTCCCCTTGCTTAGTACAGTTGTGGATTAATATTCTTGTTTATAACTTAAGATTCTAAATATATACTTTCTTCATTATCAATAATCTTGCACTCTTATAAGAGTCCTAAATTCAGAAAAATCAGCATCGAAAAATTATTCCTGAAATAAGGTAAAAGATGGTGGCTTCTTGAATAATTATCATTCAATTCTTAAAATGGAATTAGTTACATTATGAGGCCGTCTAGACCACAGAGGCCCTAGGACTAATTGCCCCTCTTGTCCCCCCTCTCAAGGGCCTTGGTAAGAACTAGCCAGCTTTTCCAGTTGCCATTGTCTACTTTAAATTCAATTTGAATACACACTACATTTTAGAGTGAAATAACAATTAAAGGCATTGAGTCATAGTAAATAGGCCTTCTCTATAAGGGGTCATTTGGCTTCAGGGTGATCCCTGCTGTTTGCATGTGATATCCGCATCCGTTGTTGACATCTTTCAATTTATGGATATTGTTTTGTCAATCAGTACGAGGTGAGTTCATGTGACCAGTTCCAGGTCAACCAATGGCATTGCAGCACGAAAATGATGACTTAGCAGATTTGGGTACGTTTGGGTAAACCATATCCATTTTATCATGACTCAATGCCTTTAATCCATTACATAGAAAATATTTACAAACAAAATACAAAAAAATGTCAAAAAGTATTTCAGAGGAGGAACTCTCCAATATATTATTATGTTAAGGAGTTAAAGTAATATATAACTTAATAGAAGTTAAAGTTAAAGTTAAATACAAAACATAATGAGTTTTGAACAAACTTGTTTTTGAAAATTTTAACATCAATCCTACCGAGTGCCTAAAAATTACAACCCTACAAAATAATTATTTGATGAGCAAAAATCAGAAATTAGGCTTCTTTTCTGTTACTTGATATATATAAAACAATTTTGTTTAAAAATTGCAGTTGCAACAACCTGTTTTCCAATCTTCAGCCAACCTGAATATTAAGCAGTTGCCATGGCAACTAGTTGTTGTCAAACTGCAGTGCATTGAAGTTGTTGGGCAGCTGATCATATTTTTGAAAACATTTATAATGTTGCTTGGGCTGGTTAATGAAAGAAACCTATTAACTTCTTTCCATAGGGAGATAAAATGAAAAACAGTTTCTTGTGTGAACAATCTTTTGGCAGTACAAAATTTTGAAAATAATAACATAATAAAAATTTTGAAATAATAACATAATATAATAATAATAATAATAATAATAATGGAAATTTTTCATTTTGAATTCCAGTTAAAACTACAATTACAAATCTCACTATTACAAGGTAATTTGTAACTGGCTAGCCTGTTTTTACAAAATAAGACTATTACAATCGTAGTAAAGAAAAAAAATTATAATAATAATAATAAAACCATATTTATACAGGTAAACTTGTTCAGCAAAAATGAGTTTGTCCAACGATATAAATGTTCCAACAATATAGTTCAAACGACTTTCAAAAAAGGAAACATTTGACACCATACTGAAAGCTTTTCGTCTGACACTCTTTGATGTATAAAACTTTATAATATGGTTTTGTGAAGGCATGCTGTACCGACATTTGTTAGTTTGGCCATAATTCTAAAAAATTACCATTGGAACTTTTTCTTATTCTATTTGATTATTGAATTTAATTTTAATCTAAATCATCCTATCTAACAGACAGTCTATGTGCTTCTTAGGTCCCAAAATCACAACACCTTTTTTTAGTTTGAAACCAATATGAAATTTTCTAGCGCCTTTGAATGCTTGAATGTAAAATTTACAGGACTTTCAGGTAAAAGCTTCTGCTCCTTCACTAATTGCTCATGGTGTGAAAAGCTATGTAAGTAAATTTTTTTGGTGAATTTTTCATCATGGGAAAGTGTTTTGTTGTGAAATGATGAGGGTGATTTTAAAAGGCAATGAAATGATTTCAACAAGAATTAGATAAATTGCCAGAGAAATGCCTAGACAAAATATAAAATTTCGACTTTGTCCTTGAGGTTTTGAAAGAAACGCATGTTAAAATTCAGTTATATAACTGAATGTAAGTGAATTATAATAGTCAGTTAGTATGAGATGTTCATTTCTTCTGTGCAATTTTGATACTTTCCATTCTAAAGACATTTTCGGCACGGATTTCATTAGAAGCCGGCAACCAGCAAGCCCAGCACTTACTCAATTAACCTTTGCCACCTACTTTACCCCTCACTTTAGTAAGACTTCACAAACTTTAGAAAATTTTTAGATGACTACTTTTAAATATGAGTCTTTCACTTCCAAAATAAATGAAAACCCTGATTTTGAAGTTCCTGTTTTACTTGAAAACAGATCATTTTTAAATAAGCTTATCGCTGTACCTGGAATCACACTGCTTACAAATTACTTAAAGGCATTTGACATTTTTACAGCGAATCCAAAAATAACTTAGGCCAAATTGATCAGAGCACGCCCACAAGAAAGGAATTGGAAACTGCTCACATGAAACCACTGCCCGCTGCTCTAGGATTTCGCCGATTTGCAGAAAGGCAGAAAATGTTCACATGTTTTTCTCTGTGTGCAATTTGATTGGTCAACCGTTTGTGGTTGAGTGGCTGTAAGTCACTTTAACCTGTGTCAAATGCCTTTAACAACTCTACAAGGATGATACCATGAGGAGCAAAAATCTATGACTACCCCATGAAGTTAAATAATGGTTTATTATTAGTTATGGTTGTTTTCTAGGTCATTTTCAGAAGACTTTTCTTAAACATGTGAGAATGATCAAAAATCCATTTTTCTGTATAAAACTGATTTGTAGGAATGGAGGGGTGTGGTGTGGTTTTACAGGAAATAGCAGAATGGAAAGTTAACCTAACCTGTTTGGCAGGGTTTTTCGTTTCACGCAAGCGATCACTCCCGATCGCATCAGCACTTGTGCAAACCCAACCAGTTTGATTGCTTGGGCAAAAGGGTAAATTGTGAGGAATAAATGTTTCATCCTTAACACATTTCTAGTCATTTTCAACCGCGAATGTTTAGGAATAAGTTAGGTTCTTAGTATTTCAACTACAATAGCACTTGAAGCTTTTAACTACAATAGGACATTTACTAGGCAGTTGAAGCGTTTTTAAGAAAGGTTTGAAAGAACACTTTGTGATCATCCGTCAATAACATCTTCGTAATGTATATGTGACCTTCATGGTATACGTAAAGTTTATAAACGAAGCACATTTTTATTGAGAATCTAATCTTTCTTGGAGTGCATTCAAGGTCAATGTAACGTTTTCATTTGAATTTACCTCCAACAATTGGTCATCTTATAAAAGGATCTCTTGCCCAATTTCTTACGAAAAGGCCTGCGGCTTAGTCAACCATTTAAAAATAGAAATTGTGGCATATTGGCATAGGTTTCTCAATAATCCTTCAAAAGAACAAAAAAGTGGTCTTGTGATCAGGTTTTAACATTTATATAAAGGTTTCCTGGCACTTTAGTGGTAAAACCCTCAACATACATTTGCTTGCGTTTCTGATTGGCTTATTTCGATCCACAACTGGGTATATATATTTCCTAGCTTAGAGTTTTCGTTCTGACCATGTAAACGCTGAAGAGTGTCAGACGAAAAGCCAAAGTATTTTCTGAAATACTTTTTTTAAAGCAATTTTTAAATTCTGTACCACAAAAGATTGTTTGAAAATAAAAGCATTTATGTCATGCCCTTTGGTGATAAACAGAGACATTTCATTGCAATGCAGACGTGCAAAGGCGTGGTTTTCTCCTACAATCACTGCCAAAAGTCTTGGAACACTAACGTAGGTTTTCAAAGGCAAATTCAGCCATCCCCCTCTCCCCCCCCCCAGGAACAATGTTGATTTACTATAGAAAAAAAAGGGGTTATGGAGTACGCTTTTTCTTGTGGATTGTTTGATATTTTTCTATACTTTCAACATTGTTTTGGGGGAAAAGGGGGGCGGAAGTGGTAGTATTCAAGAAAACAAATGAAAAATAGAAAAGCACAGCGCAAAATGTTAGGTGTTCCAAGTAATTTTGGCAGTGATTGTAGGGGGAAATTTTCAAGTTGTAAAGCAGGCTAGAATCAAATGGCACATAACAAAGACTACATTGGACAGTAGTGGCATCAATGTAAAAGTGCTTTTAGAGAAACATTGACATCCGAGCATCAGTATCATGAAGGCCCACACTTAGGTGCCCTGGTAGGACACATCACTATAGGGGGGTAAGCGGGGTGTGACACTCCTCTTGAAAAAAAATTATATAGTAATGTATATATAGTCTGAAAAGTTTCAAAATCAACTTTAAGCACAAAATTAATGGCCCCCAAACATTTTGGCCTCAAGTGGCCCCCAAAATGCTTCTCGAAAAAAGGGTTTTTGGATGAAATCATATGTTTCTTTGTGACTTTCACAGCAGTACTGAAATTAACGTAAGACTGGCAAATAAAACCTGGTTAAACCACTTTGTCGGCAAATGGGACTTGGAAACCCCCCTTGAGCACAACAGCTAGCAACGGACCTGGCCCTAGTGATACATGTATGCAGTAATACCCCAACCCTTGATATACATATAACTCAGGACTGTACACTACAGATTATGTTCACAAAACCAGTACTAATAAATAAGAAAATATTCCATTGTTAAAATATTTTAGCTATTAGTGTTGTTATGCAGGATAGAGAATTGTTAAATTATAATTAGGAATGATTGATAATAGAAATTAATTGAACAAAATACTCCCAAGGTGGCTGCAAAATGGCCCTGTTTGCCATTGATCACAAAGGAGTTTAAAGGTTTTTCAAAACAGGAGGGGCTTTTGGGAACATCATCCGCTTGCATAAATCAGAAAAAATCCGTCTAAATCCGGATTTGATTTCTGGATTCACAAAGCAGAGAGCTTCGACAAAAATAAGTATATTCTTTTGGGTTTGGTTTCAAATCCTCCGTTCATATTTTACATAGTTACTGCCTTTTTAAATTTTTCAATAGTTAAATGCTGACACGGAGATTGCTAATTTTACGCAATCTGTTTCTAACGGTAACAGATCCAAACTCCCAATTGCCAAACACTTGAGAGCTTTAAAACCTTCACGAATCTTATTTTTGGTATCGACGATGAAATATTATGCACCGAAACCTATTTCCTACTTGCAGAATCAGAAAATTTGAAGAGATAAACAAAATATCGGTTGTTTAGGCCAGTAACTTGAGATCTGCAGTTGCCTTGTTCTAACACAAACATTTCCCGAAGTTACACCGAGCTTTGTCAATAAAAACTCTGCGAAAGATTTTTTATAGCTTTCCCAACTTGTTTAGGACACAAAAGCGTGAAGAAAACAGCTAGAAATAATTTTTTTCCTGCAAACACACACGCTTGCCGTCTCAAATAGAACTCAAGGCGAGAAACTAGTGGGAGAGAAGGACTGATTTTAAACTGACGGGGTCCAACTACAAAAATACCGCCCATTACCAGCCTAGGAGTTGCCGAATAAAATTTTTCTTGACTGAATTCTAACGAGCAAAACATGAAATAAAGTTAGAACGATAAATTGATTCAGGGCTGAACCGCGTCATTTGGTTATGGAAAAAAGCAACATTCAAGTTTTGATGTCTAAAAATGGCCGCCAGAACATCTGACCTTTTGGAATGATCAAGCAAAAAGTTCAAACGCTAGAGACTTGCAAAACTAGCTGAAAACTTCGTTATTTAGACGGCTAACTTACCGAGTAAAAGCAACTTCAATTCACGTCTTGCATCTCGTCTGTCACGGCGAATTTGCCTCTCAATTTCATCATTTATACGCTTCTGCTCTTTAGCCTCTTCAGAAAGACAACACTCGCCAGGCATTATGCTTTGTATAAATTTTCCCAGCTCGCGAGTAACTTTTACATGAAAAATTCTCCTACAGCACAGCCTTGGAAACTTCGAGGTTTGCCTGACCTCAAACTGGCATCGTTTCTGCAACAGCGATGTCTTTTGCGAAGATATACAGCCTAGATTTTACGCGAATATTGACAGGGCGTAGTCGAGAATTATGAAGACATTTGCACGAGTCGCCAACAAGAGAAAAAGCCTTCGCTCTTCGAGGGGGGAATGGGCCTAGACTTGTTTTTCATATGCGCCTCCGCAGCGACAACAGGAACCTCCCTAAATTTGCTGCATGATTTCGTGAATTTAGAAACAAATTTAATATTTCAATCTATGAACCTACAAATTTCAACCATTAATCTATAAAATCATTATTATTGGCAATGAAATGCCTAGCTAAAGCTCAGGGTTTTATTTGACAATTTTAATATCAAATCTAACGAGCTCTTAAAATCAAATACTTTTCAATCTCCTGCAAAGGTGGCTCCCTAAATTTGCTGCATAATTTTGTGGATTCAGAAAAAATTTAATATTTCAATCTATGAACCTTCAAAATTCAACCATTAATCTACAAAATAACGATGATTTGCAATGAGGTATAGAGCTAAAGCTCAACCTCTCAACAGGCCTCCAAAGCGACAACAGGAACCTCCCTAAATTTGCTGCATGATTTCGTGAATTCAGAAAAAAAAATTTAATATTTCAATCTATGAACCTTAAAATTTCAACCATTAATCTACAAAATAACGATGATTTGCAATGAGGTATAGAGCTAAAGCTCAACCTCTCAACAGGCCTCCAAAGCGACAACAGGAACCTCCCTAAATTTGCTGCATGATTTCGTGAATTCAGAAAAAAATTTAATATTTCAATCTATGAACCTTCAAATTTCAACCATTAATCCATAAAAACATGATTATTTGCAATTAGATATTTAGATTTAACTAAGGGTTTCAACAGGCCTCCACAGCGACAACAGGAACCTCCCTAAATTTGCTGCATGATTTCGTAAAATCAGAAAATAATTTAATATTTCAATCTATGAACCTTCAAATTTCAACCATCAATCTATAAAAACATGATTATTTGCAATTAGATATCTAGCTTTAACTCGGGATTTCAACAGACCTCTAAAGCGACAACAGGAACCTCCCTAAATTTGCTGCATGATTTCGTGAATTCAGAAAAAAATTTAATATTTCAATCTATGAACCTTCAAAATTCAACCATTAATCTACAAAATAACGATGATTTGCAATGAGGTATAGAGCTAAAGCTCAAGGTTTCAACAGGCCTCTAAAGTGACAACAGGAACCTCCCTAAATTTGCTGCATGATTTCGTGAATTCAGAAAAAAATTTAATATTTCAATCTATGAACCTTCAAATTTCAACCATTAATCCATAAAATCATGATTATTTGCAATGAGGTATAGAGCTAAAGCTCAAGGTTTCAACAGGCCTCTAAAGTGACAACAGGAACCTCCCTAAATTTGCTGCATGATTTCGTGAATTCAGAAAAAAATTTAATATTTCAATCTATGAACCTTCAAATTTCAACCATTAATCCATAAAAACATGATTATTTGCAATGAGATATCTAGCTTTAACTAAGGGTTTTAATTGACAATTCTCATATCAAATCAAAGACTTGTTAATCTCCTGCAAAGGTGGCTTCTTAAATTTTCGGCATAATTTTGTGGATTCAGAAAAAAATTTAATATTTCAATCTATGAACCTTCAAATTTCAACCATTAATCCATAAAAACATGATTATTTGCAATTAGATATTTAGATTTAACTAAGGGTTTCAACAAGCCTCCACAGCGACAACAGGAACCTCCCTAAATTTGCTGCATGATTTCATAAATTCAGAAAAAATTTAATATTTCAATCAATAACTTTTCAAATTTCCGTAACTAATCTACAAAATAACGATGATTTGCAATGAGGTATAGAGCTAAAGCTCAAGGTTTCAACAGGCCTCTAAAGCGACAACAGGAATCTCCCTAAATTTGCTGCATGATTTCGTGAATTCAGAAAAAAATGTAATATTTCAATCTGTGAACCTTCAAATTTCAACCATTAATCCATAAAATCATGATTATTTGCAATTAGATATCTAGCTTTAACTAAGGGTTTCAACAGGCCTCCAAAACGACAACAGGAACCTCCCTAAATTTGCTGCATGATTTCGTAAATTCAGAAAAGAATTTAATATTTCAATCTATGAACCTTCAAATTTCCATAAATAAAGTTTAAAATCATTATTATTTTCAATAGCATATCAGACTAAAATTAATTAGCATTCGCGAAGAAGCTAAATAACAAAATAAATACAAAACTTATTTATTTTTTGCAAAGGTCTTTAAATTTGCTGCATGGTTTTGTAATTTCAGAAAAAAATTAATATCGCAATTTATTATTTCTTATATTTCCAGCATTAAGCAACAAAAGAAGAATTTTTTGCAGTGATATATCGAGCTAAAACTCGCTGTTTCAATCGACAATCAAATGAACTACTAAAAACGAGCGAACATTCGGGGAAAAACCCGGCGGGCTCAGTCAGTTGGTCAAACCTAAATCATGTGAGTTCCGAATAACTCTGAAACTCTGAAAGCTAGAATTCTGGGAAATAGAATCTTGAAAAAGAGCCGCAAAAGGGTAAATTTACTAATATAATGTTACAGATATTTTTTTGTAAATCAAATCAATGGCTATTGAAGTACCGTAATGCCTCGAACAAGCACCCCCCTCAAATAAAAGCCTCCTCGAATAAGTGCCCATCCTTCATCCTTCAGGCTAATTCGAATTTCCAACGAAAACATAATTGGAAGGCAATTCAACACGAAAGATTAATGAAGACTGCAATTTGCACCAAAATCTACTTTTTAAATAAGCGCCCCCTCGATTAAGCGCCCCCTCGAATAAGCGCCCATCCTGGAGCCTCAAACATTAAATAAACGCCCGGGCGCTTAGTCGAGGCATTACGGTACCACGAATTTTGCAGCAGCATCTAGTCCTGTCTATTGTTCAAATTCTAGATAAGAAATATAAGTCTTTGCTTTAGTCTTTGCTAGTTTGCACTCACTTGGAAGATATTATTTGGAATTTTGCACAGCTTTTCATTTTTTCATAAAAGACATTGAACACAGCTTTGTGAAGTAAGCAATATCTTGCATTTATAGGTTTAGAGCTAACTTATTTTGTTAATTTATATCAAGAACTACAAGAGATCGTTGTTTAAAACAGTAATTCTGCTCTTTAAAATGCCTTCCGACATATTAAGAAATAGAATGGATTTTACATGAATTGGTATCAATATAATATATCAATAAAACAATCTATGATTTTTCAAATTCTTACAAATAAACTACAAAATCGTGATTATTTGCAATGAGATATAAGGTTGAAACTTGCGGTTTTAATTGATAATTGTCCAATCAAATCTAGCGAACTGCTAAATACAAACGAACAATCATGGGCCCTGATACAGGTTGGAAAATGGAGGGGGGAGAGAGGGAGGAAATTTTTAACAATCATAGCAAAAAATTTTGAAAAAAGCTAAGTTGTTTTTCAAAAAGTATTGGATCACAGCCCCTCTTTGTCGAAAGCCTTGACATTTGGGGGAAAATTGAATTCCAAAATAATGTAAAAGACTTGTTTCTGTTCTGAAAAGGGCTCTTGTTGTGAACTAGGGTCATCATCACGTTTGGCTCTTTGTTGGCCTCTTGTTCAATGCTGCCATGTCATTGATCTCATGTATTTGTTGTGATTTAGGTCATAGTACAACTCCCCAAAGGGCTCGTCACCAGTCCACATTTTATCATAGTCAGCTAACTTACATGACGTCATACGAACTATGGCAACCTAATCCATGCGTGTGGTAATATGACATCTTCGCATTTGTAAAACTACGAAGTTTTACGGAAGTTCTTCTTCACATAAAGTACAACAATTCAATTAGCAGCAACAGTTTTTATATAGAAAAATCAACAGTTCGGTAATTAAACATCCAAAAAGCAACGGCTATCCGAACATCTAAAATCACGTCTACACTCTACCGACTGAATTAAACGACAACTTCAACTCGACTGGACTTGCACTGAAAAAACATACGATTTTAGCAACACGAGTGACGCACACAAAATCCTAATGACACAAATTAACGTCAAATGGACTAATAACAACTAAAATAAAGATGGCACAATGACAAACAAAATGACTGACGCAAACATCGAAAGACATTCAAAATGTGAATAGAAAAATTTCAAAAAGCATTGGCATCCTAAGTAAAGTAAGACATTTTGCACCGCAAAAAATATTGCTTGACATATAAAATGCTTTTGTATTCCAAACATTCTTTATGGGCTCTTAAACTGGGGTAGTGCCTCTAAAACTGCCCTAGATCCACTACATAAAAAGTTAAAAAAAGCTGTACATCTCATAACATTCAAAAATAAGGCCGAACATAGTAAACCAATTTTTAAATGCCTAAACACTTTAAATTTTGAAGACTGTTACAAACTCAGGTGGGCTAAATTTATGTATGATATTAACAAAAGTATAGCCGAAACTTCTATCAGTGAACTCTTTAAAAAAGCCAAAAATACTCATAATTACAGAACAAGATGATATGCTAGCTCAGGAAATTTACTAAACCAAGTTTTAGAACAGAATTTGGTAAAAGTTTCATAAAAAATGTTGGTGTAGATGTTTAGAACTCCATTCTACAAGACATCAGACAATCAGGATCAAAAATAATTTTTGCTAAAGCCTTGAAAAAAATTATGATCTCAATATACTAGTACCCCCTTCCACTACATATGCTATAGTATTGCCACGCAAAGAAAGACAAAAACTCTAACAAAGTTTTAAAAGCATTCCACCACCTTTTTTTATCCCCTTTTTAATTTTTGCCCCCTTTCTCACAAACAAATAGATTAGATTTACGTTTTAACTATCATATTCGAAACCAACTTTTCTACTTTTCAAATTTTTTATTTCTAGTTTAAAAAAATGTTATTGTTGTTTATTAATATTGTGTATTGATTTATAATTACTTCAGGCAAAGTTCACGTAAGATGGCACATGGCTCGAAAGCCCCTATGGGTTATTTCCATGTGTCATTCAGCTATAACTTTATAGATACAAATAATTATTTGAAATATCTTTCATTTAAAATAATTATTTTAATAATTATATGTATTGAAGTATAACTGAAATCGTATCTTGTTAAATTGTTTGATTAGATCAGTATATTGAAATTATGCCGAGAATACACATGAAAAAAAAACATTCTCAATAACAATAGCGAACCACAAACACGATCCACGACAGACAAAACTAGTTGTATTCCAACATTCCAACCTTAAAGCAACTCAATGGCGGAACTTGTGGGGGGTGGGCAATTTGTCGGCAAATCTGAGACTTTGTCGGTAAATTCAAATCTGGCTTTGGTTGAAACAAACTCATGGCGAAAGTTTTCGATGGCAAACCTTGGCTGTCTAAAAATAGGTTACAAAAAATCTTAACTGTATTCACTCTACCCATAATCGTTCACAAAAGTCGTGAGACTGCTATTCCTTCCCACCTCACAATAATGCACAATGTTTGGCTTATTTTACCCAAATAAAACCTCTCGAAATTATTTTTCTAAACCATTCGTAATTTTGACTTAGGCTCCAGAAAGACGTACTCGTTGCTTAACCCTGCCACCGTCCCCTTCCCTCCCCCGCCCCCTTCAAGCAATGTTGTTTGTTGAGATTTGGTGAAATAGTTGCAAATCGTGTGTGCAAAGACCATATATAAATAATAACAAGATCTCAACAATATTGCTCGAAGGGGGAGGGGGATCAAATACATTTCTAGTATTTTTATGTCAATAAATTTGTCTGGATTTTATTATTGGTCTCAATATATTTTGTGAAGGATTGCAGGCTCAACCTAGGCTCGATTGTATACTGTAATGTGAACATAAGCCCTCGGTTTCAAAGATCTATGACGTCATGTACGTTAGCTGACTATGATCTAGTGCCGACCAACGATGAGAGTCTCCCAGGGGGGGGGGGGGGGGAGGGTACTTGCTCCCGTGTTTCTTTTGAAAAAAAAACAATGTTGTCATGTTTTCAGTGGAAAATTTGAGTTGCTTCCGTGCTTCTGAACCATTTTTTGTCATGTTCCCCTGTTCCAGGAAAACCCTTGGGAGATCTTCATTGGTGCCGATCTTGGAAAATGTGTGTGATGTGCTGGCATAATGTAACTTTAAGAAAAGTAGTTCTCTCTCCCACTCTCTGTTCTTTTTCACCTTGATTAAATCCCAAGACAAAATAGATCTTCTCCTCTCCTTAAATTTCCTGCATGGCTATGTGGTTTCAGCAAAACAGTAAATTAACATTACACTCTCTTACGGTAGTTCAGATCTGTCTTTTGTGAATATTTCTATGAGTTCTCTTGGCATCTTCGGTAGTACCTGCATTGATCAACAACACACTCTCTCTCCATTGATCAACAACAAAAACAGTATCTGATCTCTAAACTTTTCAACATTGCCATCTGTACTACGTACTACATATTTACAAAAATGGACAAACCCGGAATTACATCCTTTTTAACTTGGCTGTTTTTTCTCAGTTTTCCCCTTTAGCTTATGATTGTTATAATTTTTTTGCTGTAAAACCAGGCTAACCAATTGCAAATTACCTTGTAATAGTAAGATTTGTAATTGTAGTTTAAGTTGAATTGGGAAGGAAATGTTTACATTTTGATTATACTATTCATTTTTAAATTATTTATTTGATTATAATACTTATAAAGAAGTTTCTTTCCAGAACCTTCTCAAAGCAAAAATCACCCACAGTTTATCTGGTTACTTTAGACAAATACAGCGTGGCTATGCACCGGTTAAGGTGTATCCGAAGTAAGCATACAGAGCCTAGTCTCTTTATCAAGCTGAGGTTTTTTGCCTAGACCGCAGTTCAATGAAAAGTAGACCGTCGGTGTATTGAAGATTTTCTGTGTATTGCAGGCTGACACGTGATGATGAACCAGCCAATGGATATAGCCATAGATTCATCGACAACAGGCAGAGACCGCGCACCAGTCTAAATGTGGGAGGGCTGAAAAGGGCGTGACCGAAATTTTTTGAGGCCACGCCCTCTAGAGCGCCGGAAAACTCTCCTTTTAGAAAATACTGGCTTATTTCTACTGTCGTTTTATAAACAATTTGGTTCAGAGAAGATATCAATAGTTTTAAAAATAGTTAAATTAGATTGGGGATAAAAAACATCAAAAAACACCTATAAAATGAACAAAAAGGTTTCCCAGTCAAGAAAAACTGCTATTTCTTAGGAGTTTACTATTTAATGTTGCGTTGGACTATAGTTAGATTACTTTCCATAACTTTCTTTAACTAACTAACTAACTAACATAACTAACTTTCCATAAAGTTTTCTGACGTATTACTGCAAAAAAGTGGAGGGGCTATAGCCCCTGTGAGCCCAATGGCTGCGTGGTGCCTGACAACAGGTACCATTGGGCTAAAATCTACCCTGGATAGCAGAGCCGCAAAAAATGAGATTATTTTTTGTTGCCGTTAAAATTTGCAGCTCTGGTACGCAGGGTAGCTAAAATCATGATTTTAGAAATATGCAGCCATACGATTGGGCTTTTTGAAAGCGATCGATTAAAATTCCTTCCAAAGAAGGAGTCGTTGCGTGAACATGGTTCTAAGGCTCCTCTAGGCTTACAGAAGGAGAGACAATGAAGAAGACAATATGAATAAATTAGACAGATAATTTATTCCATTCACTATAATGTAATTCAATATCAGACTAGAAGATACATCCGCAGAAAAAGTTATTCCTAGTGATGGGTTAGAGGTCTTTACAATTTACATAAAGCCCATGTAGAACTTGTTCAGTTGGTCACCGTGTGCAAAGGCCTGCGCAAAGGCCTTCTTAATTTTCTGTATAGGGTAGAATCTTTAGAGTTGTTGAAAGGAAGTTGTCGCCTGAAATGATCACGAACGAACGGACTATCATAACGAAACGTTGTATTTCATTTATCTCAATCACGAATCATCACAGTCTAAAATGTAACTGTTTGTTTTTATGTCGTCGTATTTTGGCAACCTTTCAGTCATTATAACTGGATTTAATATTTACAATCGTCGTAAATGTTGGAAACTAAGGAAGCAGGACCTTCCGTGTATCCTTACAAGGATGCTCAGCTACTACGCAACAGCCCAATTAGGTAAAGTCAACCATAAAGCTCTGAAGTATGACGTCACAAATCCAGAATGTTTGATGTCATAGAACTTTTGACCAAACAATTCTAAAAAGCATTGTGAAATATCCCTGAAATTCTAAATCCGTTATATCTATATTTATTTAAAATAAGGTAAAGGATGGCCACAGAAAGATTTGAAGTTTGATAACAGATTACTTATATTTTGGCTTGGTTCATTGAGATATGAACAGAGAACAAATTGTACTGATGTGATGGGGCAAGAGCCTGTGCTCCGTTGGCACCAGATTAAATTGACAATTAAAGTCTAAAAGTAATTTATGATTCTTTTTCAGGTCATGAGATCTAAATTCGAAAATTCCAGAGTAGTTTTTGTGACGTCATTACTTGGAACTCTATATAGGTCACCCGATATACAGATTAAAGAGGCCAAAGGTCATACAAGACAAAAAATATTTGCATGGAGACCAGTACCAAAGAAACACCTACAATCACTGCCAAAAGTCTTGTAACACTAACGTCAGTTTTCAAAGGCAAATTCAGTCATCCCCTCTCCCCCTAAGAATAATGTTGATTTACTTTAGAAAAAAGGAAGGGGTTGTTGAGTACGCTTTTTCTTGTGGATTGTTCGATATTTTTCTATACTTTCAACATTTTTTTGGGGGGAAAGGGTGACGGAAGTAGTTTTATTCGGGAAAACAAATGAAAAATTAAAAAGCACAGATCAGTGTTTGGTATTACAGGTAATTTTGACAGTGATTGTAGGAACAAGGACCGCGAAGTACATTACGGATTGATGAGCTTAAACGTTTTTTTCGGGGGGAGGGGGGCTTAAACCAAAAAAATGACGACTTTTTTATACTTTTAAATACATTTTGTAAATAATTGGGGGCGATAGCCCCCTTAAGCCCCTGCTTCGGCTTCCGCGGCCCCTGCCTAAGAATAAGATTTGGTGCTACAGTAGAAGATGCAATACCGTAAATCCTCGAATTAGCTCCCTGGGGGCTTAATTATTTTTGATATTTTTGAATAGTGGCTTATTCGAGGGGGGGCTTATACGAGGGTGGAGGCTGTACTAGAAATATTTTCTAAGTAAACTATCACTTAAAAGACCATCGTTATTGTAGTAGAAAAAATTTTCTTATGAGCAAATTAATATATTTACTATACCAAAAGTATGTATATGTTGATGTAATTCATAATATAATGCCATAGGCAACCCCCAGATGCCAAAATCATTCAAATGGAGGGGTTTCCATTCGAGAATTTACAGTAGCAGTGGGCGACAATTATTCGAGGTTGGGCTAATTGAACATATGAGATCTAGGGTGGTGTTATTCAAGGTAGGAGGGAAGCTTTTATCAAGGGGGAGGGGGCAATTCGAGACTTTACGATATCTGTCAGAACCTAATCCCCAGATTTGAAAAAGCGTCAAAAAAATGTCTAGCAAAACCCAAACAACTTATTATCTATATGATGAAGTTATAAAATGTTAATTATTCTAAAAAACATTTCTGTGATGAATGAAAAGATATTTCCGTTAGCTACTTAAACAATATATTAGGAAATTAAATGATTATTCTACTAATCCAAGATGCATGAGTTTTCTGTAAAATCCAGGCCCATTCCAGTAGCCTCTGAAAACAGAATAATTGATACTTAATTTTAGTTGTTCATGGCTTTGAAAGAAACAAAGTTTTCACAAAACATAAGTCATCAACAACACACAAGTATACATAAAAACATAAGTTGCTGATATCCCGATAAAATCTTGAATAGTTTTTGCTAATCGTTAATTGTACCACTTCATTAACTACTCACTCAAGCCTTCCAGATTCCCCCAAACAGTAAATAAAAATGTTAATTAGTTAATCTTGTGCAAAATAAATTCAGTTTTTCTGACGATGCATTGAAAAATCTCTGCAGGCTCTGGCTAAGAGTGTTTGTAATGCCCTCAGAACAACAGAGGTGAAAAATATTGTTGGAATTCGAGGGACGGTGACATAGTTAAGACCTCACTTAAGCCTTCCAGATTCCTCTATAAAGTAAAAAAAGTAGGGCGCTGCTCACTCGTGGAGAGTTTGTTAAATGAGTAAAGTTTGGAGTATTTGGTTCATTGGGTTTTGGTAAGCTTAAAATATACTTATTTAGAATTCAAATGGTGGAAATTGTAGAAAAATTAAAGAACTTTATGATACAACGGAAAATGCTATTAAACATGGATTTTGCGAAAACGAAAGGGGGCAGTTCGAAACAGTTGTGTTTCAGAAAGCGAAAGAGCAGTCACGTGAATACAAGATGATTGAAAAGAAAACGAGGCATAGAGAGGGAAAAATTAGAAACGAACTGGAGATAAAAAAGTATGAAGTAAAGATAAGAAGAGGAATAAGAAGGAGAAAGAGAAGAAAAGCTGGGAGGTAAAAAGAAATGGAAGAGACTTGGGGCGAAGAGCTAATGGTACTACTGGCTCTCTTTGTTATGATGCAACAACTGCAGTTAGATCTTATTGACTGATTTCTCAATGATTGTTTTACTGTGATTTCCTCAAAAAAGAGCTTAATCCAACCAACTTTCCCATAAACAGTGCTTACATTTAGGGCTGACAAGAACGGAGCTAAGAACTCCACAAACTCAATCTTTGGAAAACAATGATAAACTTAAGGGAAGATTGCTATGCTGCAAATGATCATGATGACGTTTGCAGACTTTATACGAGTTCATATGAGTATAAGCCCGAATATAACGAATCCCGAATATAACGAATCCCGAATATAACGAATCCCGAATATAGCGAATCCCGAATATAACGAATTCCGAATATAACGAACTTCACGATAAAACGAACTTCCGGTATAACGAACTTCACGGTATAACGAACTTCACGGTATAACGAACTTCACGGTATAACGACTTAAATTTCCGGTATAAACAAACTCTCGTTATTGAAAATTGTAATAACCTATCCCGGTATAACAAATATTGAAATCAACGAGGAATGAAATGAGAAAATAGACGCTCCTCCGTTTCTTCACTCCTATTTTCTGTTTCCGCTTGAATTTATGTCGCACTGATTCCCAGGGCACGGGATAGGTCAGCGTTAAAGTGAAATGAAAACCAAGTAATTAGGGAATGGAGAATCGAACAACCTGTTTACAAATAATTTGGAATCAAGATATTAACTTACTTAGTGATTTCTGACTTGTGATCAAAAATCTGTAGAATTCTGTAACGAAGGGCGATGTGACTAGATCTCTTTAACTTTGCGAGAAAGTGAGCAACTGTCAGACATAGACATAAACAAATAAACTTACTTTATCAGTCCATCCCAATATATCGCAGGCATAACATCTGATTTAAGATAAAACATTGAAGTCCTTTCCTGCATAAAAAACAAGAAGATATAGCTTAGATTTTCCTATGTTTATCAATTTTAAGTTTAACTACATGCCCATACAAAAACACGTAATAACATACAACTAGATATAACGACTAGAATATTGTACAAGTCTTTGGACCCAGTAGTAATTATTGGCAAACGGTATTTAATATTGCGATCCGGTAATTAACACTGCAACCCGGTACTAAATACTAAAACCTGGTACTAAATACTGCAACCTGGTAATGAATATCATAAACCCAGTACTAAATATTGCAGCATTGTACTTAACATTGCAAACACGGAAACCTGATACTGAATAGCCTAGCAATAAATACTGTCACCCGGTACTAGATGCGACAACCTGGTACTAAATACTGCAACATGGTAACGAATATCATAAACCCGGTACTAAATATTGCAGCCTTGTACTTAACATTGCAACATTGAACGAAAAACGGAAACCTGCTACTGAATAGCCCAGCAATAAATACTGTCACCCGGTACTAGATACGACAACCTGGTACTAAATACTGCAACATGGTAACGAATATCATAAACCCGGTACTAAATATTGCAGCCTTGCACTTAACATTGCAACATTGAACCAAACACGGAAACCTGCTACCGTACAGCCCAGCAATAAATACTGTCACCCGGTACTAGATACGACAACCTGGTACTGAATATTACAACCGGGTGCTGATTATTGCCAACTGATACTGAATATTACGACCCGGTACTAATACTGCAAATTGTTACTTAATATTTTAATGTGGTATTAAATATTGCGCAGGCACAGGTTAGTTGTGCCTTGAAACTGTAATAATAAAAGGGTATTGGACTTGGTTATTGGGGCAAATAATATTTAAATTTCCAACTAACCTTTCCTTGGTCAACCGGAAATGTTTCCATGGGAACTCCGTCATAGTTGAATTCAGCCAAGACACATCTATTGTACCCAGTTATGAGAGGACATGATGTGTATCCTTGATACTAGAGTAGAACAACATATATAAAATGACAATACGCTAGTGACAGCAGTTGCTTGATGATCGCTTTAAGCGTGAAACTCGAAGTAGCAACTTAGAACCGTCTTGTTTTATACACCAAATAGCGTGTACAGCTCTGCCTATACAGAATAGAGCATTTTATAACAGACCGGTAAACAGTAACTTTCATTGGACAATATGCTTTGTACACAAATAGTCTAGTAAAAAGCATGCAAAATGCCTGATGATCGCATTAAGCATGAAACTCGGAGTAGCAACTTAGAACCGTCCTGTTCTATACACCAAATAGCATGTACAGCTTCGCCTACATGGCATCGACCACTTTATGAGAGACCGGTAAAAAGTAATTTTCATTGAAAAATAACAATATGCTTGTTTAAAAAATGGCATATGCTGTTATCGCTATTATGATACTACCAATATTATCAATACCTTATTAGTATCAATATTATTAATATCATCGTGAATAGCAACACCAGTATTATCATTATAGTATCAGCCAAATCTACGACGCAAGCACGCAGGCAGAAACATGAAGATTAGTTCCTTGGTTTATAACAATAAAATCATAAAGTGAAACTAAACATTGCATTCTTTTTTAGCTCATGCCCTTATTCGTTAGCAAGTGATTTTTATCACGCGGGGAGCCCCTCAAGTGGGTAAAGAGGGTATAAAGTACTACCTCCTATTTTGTTCTTGGCCTAATTTAAGGGGCTCTTATGCTGGGTGAAAGGGCATAAAGAAATCATTTTTCTTTTTCTTTTTCTCATTTATGCACAATATGCACATTCAGCATTAATGCCACTAAAAACAGTTGTATTAATTCATATTGTAAATATAAAATGAATAAAACACCCTAGGTTAAAAATCTTTGCCGTCGTGTTTGTAAATGGGTTTCAACTGATCAAATATAATTTTAGATGTTTTTAGATGAAACAAAGTATTACCTCCTTTTCTGGCTCTCGGCCTTCCAAAAGGGCCATTATATTTTGCCTTACCGCCGCACTTTGCCCTGAGATTGCTGCAGCCGTCTTGCTTATCGGCGCATTACTGCAGTCGCCAAGTGAAAATACATTTGGATATGTCTTGTGTCTCATCGTGTGTTTGTTTATGTCGACAAAACCAGTGGCGTCAACCAGTTTACTCTGCTTCACAGCATCAATTGGGCCTTGCGGAGGAGTGACATGTATCATTTCGAACTGAAATGAAAAATGGCCTAAAACAGTAATTCACAGGAAAAAAAACCTGCCTTTTCAAGAGTCAGGTAGTTTTTAGATCTCGACTTAAAGGGCATTTGTCGCATTAACAGTTGGCTAATAAAACAAAAGCGTTTTTCCATTGTTTCATGGCTTTTCATTTCTTTTTTTTTTGAATTTTTATTGCCGTAAAAATTCACCCTCAATCCCATGCTTTGTACGAAACAAAATGGATAATTTTATTGCATCAGCCAGTCATGTTCACGACACATGCCCTTTGAGGTGCATGTAGAAAATGCAAGGAAATGTTTCTTACACTATGTTTTAACCTAATGGCTTCATCATTTTAAGTATGGTTCTATCAACGATAGATTGTTCAGAGGACAACGCCTAATTGAAAGGTTACCGCAACATATACATCTATTAAAGGTGTATAGGGGAGTTACAGGGTCGAAAGTTGTTACGAAATTTCTTACTTCTTTTATGCCATTCCATAAAAGGTTTTGACAATATCATAAACCTGAAACCCAAGTTAACTTAACAGAGTGGAAGGAATACATTTTTCATATTCTTTCCACTTTTCGAACCTTTCTCGAAGTAAAGGAATGCATTTGTTGATATAACAATGCTAAGTTTCGCAAACTGATGGGTGAAATGATCAAATAACATAGCAGCTACTCAAGGCCATGAAGCAGAAATGTCTTCTAAAGTCTCCTTCCTTACCTTGTACTTTAATGAACTTGGTGGATGATGTGATAAGCCTGGCAACAGAAGTTCTCCCTTTATGACAATAAGCGGTTCAGGGATATTGCCCTTAAGAAGAACTACAGTAAATCTCTGCAAAGATGGATCTACTTTTTCAAAAGCAATACTGTAATTGGATCCTGTTTAAAGCATTTTGGAATGGCAGAGTCAAAAGCTTTTCCTTCAGAGTCTCATCTTAAATGCATACTTTGATGATGAAAAAGATTGGCTAATATCGGGCGGTGTTTTGTGACAATATATCTGAGGCGTAAATTAATGGACTGTAAGGGGGGGGGGGGCGAGAGCCCCTAAGATTTTGCTAAATTGTCAGTGTAAACAAAGTATGTAGGAAAGTTAGTCGGAAAATTTTGTCATTTGAAGGCAAATTTTCTTGATTATGGAAGTCCCTCTTTTGAAAAACAATTTTCTGCCTCAGCAAAAGAAGGTCGAAGGGACCAATGTCCTTTAAAATAAAACACTGACAAATGGCCGAAATTCACTTTTTACCACGACCCCATGTTCTTTTTTTGTTGGTGATTTATATCTTATATATTTTGCCGTGGCTTGGATGCTTATTGACATAATAATGATAATAAAAATTAAATTTGCCTATTTCGATCCACAACTGGGTATAAATTTTCCATCGTGTTCCTTCGGACCCTTATTCTGAAGTTTTGTACTCTGAGGAGTGTCAGATGAAATACATTTAATAGTATGTTGTGAAATGTTTGTTTTTTCTAAGACATTTTCAAGTTCTGTACCTCCAAGAAATTGTTCACAAAAAAAAACAAGAGAGAAGAAGAATAAAAACAGACAAAAAGGAAATAGAAAATGACAATAACCGAACCTGAATTGTCTTTTTGTCAACCGCCTTCCCTGATTCGTCCAGCACTTCGAAGATCGCCTCCCTGTCGCCATAATTCAATTCAATCAAATTATGTCTAAAATTAACATTGATGTCTCTTTCAGCGCAAATCCGATCCAGAACGGTCCGATATTTCGGTACAGCAAACATAAAGGACAATGCGGTCATGTAATGTACATTTGCCTTCGATCTAATACCATGCTGTAAGAGAGATAAGGCTTACTTAAACTCTATTGTATTGTATTGTATTGTATTGTATTGTATTGTATTGTATTGTATTGTATTGTATTGTAGTGTATTGTATTGTATTATATTGTATTGTATTGTATTGTATTGTAGTGTATTGTATTATATTGTATTGTATTGTATTGTATCGCATTGTAATGCATTGCATTTTATTGTATTAAATTTGGTTGCCATTGTATTGTATTGTATTGTATTGTATTGTATTGTATTATATTGCATAGTATTATATTGCATTGTAATGCATTGCATTTTATTGTATCAAATTGTTTGTCATTGTAATGTATTATTTATGTAATATGTATAAAAAATAGTTTAAAAGCTTTTTTCTTTGAAGCAAAGTTGACAGGCACGCAGTTGTCCAACACTAATTACAATGACTCTATTACACGTTGCGAGATTAGTGACGTAATTTTCTACCCAGCCCCGCTTTCCTATTGTCATTTATATACGCAGGAGAACTGTACGAAAGAAATGCCATGTAAGAACAGGGGAGGAATTAACCCAATACTGAGAGGCCTCGTGGTCTTTATGGAAAATAAACTAAGACAACACATTACATAGAAAAGAGGAGGGTAGAGAGTGTAGGGAGGGAGGGGACATATATTCTGAAGGATCTCCTCTCTATGGTTTTGTATATCACATTTCCAGTATATATTGAATAATTTTACGATTATGTATGTTGCAACACGAAACTAGTTTAGTTGCTGGTTGGAGTTAGAGTTGAAGTAAGGATTGTGATCGGCGGATATGTAAAATGAAACACTTATGGGTTGAATACTAAACGGTTTACACAAAGTGGCGATTTTTCTGCATCTTATACTTCGTCCATCATTAAATTTTGAGAAAGGGGCATCGCTAGAAATAGTGGTTCCAACATATATTGAACATTTACTTTTGTCTTCTACAAACACCTTGCTATAAATGTTTTGCAGTTTCTTGAGTTGCCATCCAAGAATATGCCTCTGACGTCATTAAATTATCGTTCCCATTCTTCCTACAGATATTTAGTAGCCCCTTTGGAGAATAGGTTTCGAAAACAGTCTTTAGCCAAACATTTCTACTGGTTCATGGCTTTCCTCCCCCAGAGCATTTCGATGACGTGATTTGCATTATTGTCTCAGTCGTCTTACTAATATAAAATGGACATTAGCAGATCTGATTGCTAAATAATGTTACCTAACATTGTCGCCTTCTATGCGAGGCAATCTCGTATACATCATTTAAATTCTTGTCCTCAGTTCTCTTACACCAATAAAATATATTCCGGCAAAGGTACCTTTCTGAAATTTTTTCTTAAGGTGAACATTGGCATTTTAAACCTCCTGGCTTCAATTTCCGAGAGGACACGGATGGCGTCATTTCAAACTAATTCCCAGTCCCCTCACAATGATAAAGTTGTAATGGCAAAGATACCTTTCTGAAATGGTCTTCGGCTAAAAATTGTTACTTGGTATTATCTGGTTTCTGGACGCAAGTTTAGCTCGATTACGTCATTTAAATTCTCATCCCCAGTACTCTTACATTATTAAAGTCTATATACCTTTCTGAAATAATCTTCTGCTAAGTACATGATTTTCTGCGGAGCTCCTTGGCATTTGATAGGCGTGTTCGGCAACGTAAACAGCGCGTTGCCACCTTGAAACGTCTGGATGCTTTTAAAAGTGTCAGTCACTGTCTTTATAGAATAGTTGCTACAAACACCAGGCATCCCAAGAGATTCTTGAAGGCCTTTCACCTGTAGACAGAGACAATGCCTTTTACAAGGAGGACTGAGCACTAGATTTCACAGTATGACGTCAAAAGAAAACAAAACCACAGTGTAACAAGCCAGGTAAAGATCTTAAGGGGCAAGAACCTGTGACAATGTGGCCATATCTTAGGCAGTCTGTAGCAAATCTAACTGATTTTGCCCATTTACATTGTTCTTCAAGCTCATATTGAAAAAGTCAAAAATTTTTAAAAATAGAACTTGATGACGTCGTCACATATTCATTTTATTTCGATCTTGAGACATGATAATAATAGCAGGAAGACAAACTCTGGAAGTTTTACCTTTTGTAAACTTGTGGCCAAATAAACTAAACAAATAGTTTAACAATAAAATCAACTAAGATTCTGCAGTTACAATAGTGTACCAAAGTGATGATGTCCCAAAAATCTATTTTTAGAATTTTCAATTTTGACCATATGACAAGCATTATGAAACACCCCTAAATGTGCAAAATCAGTTGGTTTTGATACAAATTGGCAGGGATATGGCCACATATGACAAGCTCTTTCTCCATCAAACCTCGGTAATTTGGTCTTGGTTCAAAACTTAAGAACCACAGCTATCTGTTGACAAACTTGAGATCTTTCATTGGCCATATCGCACCCTATATTCAAAATAACTAATTTTGCACATTGAGAGGTATTTTGTGCCCTTTTTCAGAGAATGTGGTCAAAATTAATAAACTCTAAAAATAGATTTTTGATGACACCACACTCTGGTTTGGTACTCTGTTCACAAGAAGACATTCAAACATACCTTTCCAAAGTTTATTTGCAATCCAGTTGCAACTATGAGAAATTCATACTTGATCTAAATCAACAAAAGAGAAAAACATTAATATCAAGAACTTTGCACTGCAAAAACATTATAGTGTAATAGGTATTATCTTAAAAGACCTTAACCTTAAAACCTTAACCTTATAACCTTAAAAGAAACTCTTTCTAAAAAACAAATAAGATGGTGGCTTTATCATAAATCTCCTCATGATCTGTTCTTGCTAGCATGTCTTTTACTTTGCAAAGCTTACTTATAATCCTGGACAGGGATGTTTAGACAAACCCTTAAACTGGTGCTCAATGGCATGGATGTAAAAGCGCAACATCTACATGCTCCACAATTCAAATTTGGAATCTCCTTTTGAATGCAGTAGTATATTAGCTGAAGTAGCAAAAGGTTGAATGAGAGAAAAATAGGGGTCTACACCCTTTTAAATGCCAGAAAATAGATTACAGAGACTTTTTTGCTATTGGGGGCATCCATCCCTTCTTGCCTCCCCCTCATTATGCTAGTGCAGATGTGGGGTTGAAGGTCTTTCTGGTCCCTAACCCAATTTCTGTTATCTACCTACTCTAGCAAGGGGTAACTGTATTATCAAATACACAACAGCAGACCTCACATCAGATCTCATTATCAAATTCTTACACAAGCACAAATTGAGAGATCTTAACCCTACGGCTTTTCAAATGAGTGTCCAAAAACCCTGTTTCTGTCCAGTATTTAAATGATTTGTTTTGAATATTTTTATAATAAATTCACTAATAGATATAAACTCATAGCTGAGGGCTGGGGAGGAGGTGGTAGATTACCCCTAACCTTTTAACGCTCTAGATTCTTTGTGATATTTCTGTGGCAACTCTTGAATATCTTAAGACTATTGTTAAAAGACCAGAAAGAGATTAAAATCAAGGAACAACCTTGGGTCAGTGCCATTAGGGGTCAATTCGATTTAGGGCTCTCTGGATTTTTGCAGAAATGTTGAAGCATAGAGTTTTCAAACTATGTTCTGACGTTTTGAACTCTGAAGAGTGTCAGACACAAAGCTTTAGTTTACTAAATGCTTGCTTTTTTCAAAGCCATTTACAAGTTTTGTACCACCAAAAGATTGTTTAAATGTTGACCTATGGCCAATTCACATAATGGACAAAAGTAAATTTAGTATGCTTTGTTTATACTTTTGTAGAATTTCAATTAGGATATCTTCCAATTGTGTGGTACCAAAGACTTGAATGAAGGAATCCTACCTCTTTCCCACCCAAAGTCAGCACAGAGTTGCTCTCGGGATTAAATTCTGCAGCACCGTCTTGTATCCAGTCTGATTTCTCAGGCATAACAGATTTCATGGGCCTGACTGACTCTGAAACATCTTTGATGCCTCCACCAACCAAAGTCCATAATGGTTGATAAAAATGTTTCTGCAAACAGAAAAGCGGAAAATAAGGAAGCTGGATAAAACACAGCTCAACTGACATATGGGTATAACAGGCCTGGTGTAAGACTTTTAGCAGGGGAGCAGTAAACAGCTCTCCTAACAGTTTTCAGGTGAGCTATTTGAAGGTAAATTAGAATAGAACCAAAGGAAAAATTGATTTCAAGGAGAGCAAATTCACTTTTTAGAACAAGTTAGGAGAGATATTTCTGGCATTTCAGGAGAGCCTGGAGGGGTGCAAGAGCTATGGCTCTCCTCAGGTGGCCAGGTCTGAAATGACGTGAAGGGTGCAGGGAAAGAAATGCATGAAAAACATGAGATAAATCCTTGAAACAACATAGGAACTTAGAAAATTAATAAGAAACATTCCAATGCAGCAGGAGGGAAAATAGAAATAAAAAAATATATGCAAATGCTATGGGGCTTATTCAAGACTTATTCAAGATTCAAGACTAGAGCTCCCCAAGCCCCCCGGCTCTGTGGTGCCTTTTCTGTGAGTGACAGGTGAAAAGGTGATACAACTATTCTGGAGACTCTGCACGCAAGGATTTAAAGGCCATTGTTTTAGTTGTTGTTAGCCCACCCCAAGGCTTGTTCAGTTCAGTTCCTTTAATTTTAAAATTCCACTTCAATACAATTTCACAAATATTACTTTAAATTAAACAACAAAAGCTTTTCAAAATCAATGAAATACAGTTCTACAAAACAAACTACAATATAAAACAAAGGAGGGATTTGCATGTAGGGAATTTCTTATAGGAGGAGCTCTCTCAATAGATAAACTAATCGAGGAGACAGCACCACCTAAGTTAAAAATTCGCTTAATGTTCGGAAAAAAGTGTGCATCTAATCAATTTGCAGAAAGTAATCACTTGAAAATATTAAGATCTTACAACTGATAGGTGATGGAAAACAAATGCAGCATAACTTGCCGACGGAAGGAAATTACAGAATTGGCTTGTTTGATCAAGGTACGGGTGCCGTTCCACATGCATGCCTGACTTCTGTTCGGTTTACTTTTCTGAGAATCATTTCCTTTACGAGTTTCATATTAATGCTTACAACCTATCTAAAAAAACCCCGAGCAATCAAGAGAATAACTTACATCTGAGGGCTCTACAACGGCAACTTGATTAGGGAATTTCCTCGATAGAAACGATGCTACACTCAATCCCGCAGCACCTCCACCAACAACGACGAATTTGTAGGCACTCTTTGCAGCATCTTGGCTGGAACAGCGCTTCATATTAGGAGTAAAAAGATAGCCATATCCCTTGATCCTAGAGGCTCTTTTTAGATTTTGCAATGACATGTTATTTGTGGTACAAATTCACAAATTCTAAAAGCTGCTTTTTAAAAATTGACCCCTGACATTTGCAGCTTTTCAAATAACAAAATTTGAGTCTGCCGTTGTTGTGGTTGTTTGAATAGAAACCACACGTGGGAAGGGTTCTCTGGGGGGTCATTTGAACTTTATTTATACGGGGGGGGCATCAGAGGGGGGCCAAGAATTATTTCACGTGATCTGATAATTTTGGCGACCTGATTTAGCAATGTACTATTTGATACAAATGGCTACAACCCACTGAGATAAGTGATTCAACCATACTTAAACAAAATCAAAATTTGAAGGAAAGAGTTAATAATTTCCACTACCTCTTTTTACAAGAACCAGCGAATTTAAGGTCAAGTTAGCTGCTCTTAGATTTTGTATTTATATACATATTTATAATTCTGAATTATATATTTGTGAGGGATTTTCATAATTGTGGAAAGACCTCTTGCATTTTAAAAAATGAGTGACTCCCCTGGGGAATGGTCGGATAACACCAAGGAAGGGGGTTTAATTGAAAGGGGCAGATCAACAAGGATGGTCACATCGTAAAATATGACTTCAATTGTTGCATAAAGTACTCTACATCTCAGTCCAACGAAAAGGGGGTCTTGTGCAGAGATCACAGAGAATATTCGGGTTGGAGGGGGCAGGGTTTTCAGTTTGCCACGACCAAGAGGAAAGGGAAGATTTTCTTTCTGCAACACAGCCTAACGAACTTTGATTGAATAAGTCCATTATAAATACATGTTCATGTTAGTTTTCTCAATATTTCTGCCGAGAGCATCTTTGTAAACTTTTGACCTAGCCCCCCCCCCCCCAACCCTCGGTTTGATCCGGGTCTCCCTAGTTGTAGATCAGTGGTAGAAACCCAAGCCTCGTGCTCACAGCCTCGCATTCTTCATCAAAAGCTGCGTTCAAGATGGCGGGGGACTTTTATTGCCGTTACTATGTTGGTCATAAAGGCAAGTTTGGACACGAGTTCTTGGAGTTTGAGTTTCGTCCTGATGGTGAGAAATATTCTGCAGACGTTGATTTTTTAGAAACAATGTTATTTTGGAGGCCTTTTGTTTAAAAATTATTTTATAGGCAATCTTAATGTGTCCGTTTGGAGCTCCCCAGCGAGCGACTGTCCTAAAAGTCTTGTCAATTTTCCTGGTAGTCCTTCTGTTATGCTTCAAGAAAACTGATTCTCAAGCAACCCTTGATATTTTTTTTCATTTATCTGAAAGTCTGCCCAACAATTTTGTTATATAGCTGTGTTTTTTGCAGTCGGCATCCGCAAGTGTACGAACTTGTAACCCACGTGCCAGCCAAGTCTTGTTAGGTCCCAGACTAAAAACTGCGACCCTTTGGCACTTCAATAAAAGTTGGGTGCGAAAAATCGAATTTTTCTACATGTGAAAATGTGCGCTACACAGTTTATCAAATTATCTTTGAAAATGAATATGAGCTTTATGTATAAGCTAAATGATAAATTGTCAATTTACTAAATAAATAAAACTAGCCATAAATTGAGTGTGCTGCTCATTAAAAGTGCAAAAGTCCCGGCAAGGTTCACCAAAATTCTGCGATTGTTACAATCTCAGGTGCAATCTGGGTAGTAATTGTTCATTCCAAAGCCAGACCATGGTAAACCATCACCAAGCCTTTTTCTGCCTTTGTAAACCATGGTTGCAACATGGTTCTGCCTTGGTAAACCATGGTTGAAACATGGTTCTGCCTTGGTAAGCCATGGTTGAAACATGGTTCAACCATGTTAAATTTTAAAATCAGTGTCTAATTTCAACCCTACTTAAGGCCCCTTATAAGCCATGGGTGAATCTGGGTGGTTACATTGACAGAAGGGCACCGTTTTGGTTAAAGATTTGTTTGACAAAAGCTGTTGTTTTCAGTTTGTTTTGTTTAATGCTATGTCCTTTTAGGTATGCTTCGCTATGCAAACAATTCAAATTACAAAAATGATGTGATGATTAGGAAAGAGGTACAGTGTCCTTTTTTTTCTTGTCAAGTGATATGTTTATTTCAACTGCTGAATCAACATCAGGTTTAGTCAGCTATGATTTTAGTTCTATTATCAGTCTTCATTTTCAGGCAAGTTTCAAGTTTGAATATTCACCAAAGAACTTGTTTTTGAGATAAAACAGTGTTCACCAAAAAACAACCAACAAGTGGCTAAAAATCTTGTTTTTGAGATAAAACGTTGCTCAAAATTGCATTTTACAGAAGAACAGCTTCAGCTTGTCCTTAATTTGTTCTTAACTTTTGACCAATTTTGTTCTTATTAAGTTGTTCTTATAAAAAGAAGAGTGTATGGTTAAAACATAATTATGTCATGATAAACTGTGGTTGAAACCTGGTTTTACAATGGTAAACCTGGTTTTACAATGGTAAACCATGTTTGAAACATGGTTCTTACATGTCATATTTACTTTTGCATTTAAGATTTTGTAGAATCAAACATTGATTTCCTACTTAGATTTTGTCTCCATCTGAAAGAGGAATTGACTGCTGCTTAGCAAGGATGAAATATGTTCATTTTGATGAGAACTGTCACAGTAGTTTTGTAAAAGTTTCTGTTTGATAATAAGGTCCAGGCTGTTATGAATCAACCTCAAAGCTTCTTTATGACTTTCCTACTTAAAAGCTTCAATTTATGTGAATTAAACACCTAGAAACTTCACCAAAACCCTGTAAAGATGTTCTGAACAAACAGCTTAGAGAAAATGTACAGGAGCAGCACAACTTTGGAACCATTTCTGTCGTTCACGCATCTTACGGCACTGTAGCCACAAATTGTTTCCCTGCAGGTTGAACATATTTATCAGTGTAGCTTTACCTCCCTTGACTAGGAGATGGACCATCATTAATCTAGTAGATTTACAAACAAAGACATGATGAAGAAAAATTTAAGTGCTATTTCACCTACTGATAGACACTTTGGCCGAGAAACTGAGAATTTTGTAACAACTGAAGATTTTCTGACCAACTCATGAAGAACTGGGGTGTTGTCGCCCCCCCTACGTTTCTGCTAGCTACACCCCCAATTTTTAGGTCATCTTCAGAACTTTGTCATGTAAATGGAAATTTAGTATAGTATTAGTGTTAGGTTTTTACCATGTAACATTAAAATGTTACGAGGACTTTATATTAAAGGCAGAGCAAGTTTATATCTTGATTGTTACTTGAAAAGCTAAATACAAATTCTTCTGCTCACTATCAAACATTATTTGGTATTTTTTCACAAATTGCAGGCCTTTGTTCACAAAGCTGTTGTTGAGGAACTCAAAAGAATAATAGAAGACAGCAATGTTAGTATACCACATGTTTTCTTACACCTTCAAGCCTCTTTTTCTGTAACAACCCCAAACCTTTCAGAAATCTGTACTGTTTGTCACTTTAAAGATAACTTTGATACACACTTAACTTTAAAATTCAAGTGAAGTGCATTAGAATGGTTTTTTTAAACAAGAAATGTTGTGTTGATGTTAACTTAGAAAAACGAGAAAACATGTCAAATGGTCATTTTTACGCACGACTGTACAACTATACTGTTTTTCAGTATATTCTAAGGCAGATTTTTGTTTAATGTATTTTCTATAATATGATAATTAACATAAGTTAATGTTTATAAAGGTTTGATTGGTTCCATAGTTTGATTGGTTCTGATTCTATAAACTTTAATGCGAACTTAAAGGTAGTCAACTCATGCTAGAGTAGCTTTCGCAAACAATCAATCAAAATAGGCCAATCAAATAATGTGTAAGTTGTATCACGCTTGTTGATTTGCTAGTTTTGATTGACAGATTGCTTAAGTCACTTAGTATCTGTTGATTGCATTTAATTCGTTTTTGTCCTGTATAGCACAATATATATGTTTTTGTTTTCGTTTTTGTACAGCATTTAAATTCCTCTTTTCTTCCTTGGCATTCAGTTCTGGGTTTATATATTTATTTTCCTTTCAGATACTCAGTGAAGATGATGCTTTGTGGCCTCCTGCAGACAAGATTGGTCGCCAAGTATGTTTTTCTTTTATATATTTCTCCTTTAAAGACTTATTGCTAACAATGAGCCATTGCGCTACACAAGCATCCCATAATGCATTTTAAGACAGTCTGAAATCAATTTTGGTTAATTCGTAGAAGTTTACTGCCATTGTTTGGATCGTTGCCACGCTCACCAAATGCCCATTGTTAGCAATGAGTCTTTAAATTGGGTCTCAGGCCAAAATAGCAATCCATTGTTATAGGCTCGTACCATGTAATAAATGGGCTATACTCGAAATATCATTAATCAATGAGCTCTTATTTATTCGTTGGACAATTTACCTAAATTCATAGTTAATTTCTATTATATTCAGACTTTTGGAAACGAAGCTTGATAATGAAACTTGTAGCCAGTACCACGAATGGATTCAAGCTAAAAGGACAACTGTCTTCGCTCTATTTTTGTCCTGGTACTGGTTATAAGTTTCAGTTATATTGTACAGCAAACAATCTAGTATAATACCATGTAATGTTCATGAATTTGTTTCTTAATATTTTGATATGATTTAAGTCACAAAACTCTTCATTAGAAAGCAAAAAGAACCAATCTTTGTGATTTCACAGTTTTACAAAATTGTGTAATATCTGTTTATCTTATTTTCTCCTGGAAAAGTGCAACATTTTGTGTGTAAAAATTAAAAGGCCACAACACCAAAACCATGGGGGATTCCAACGATCAATAAATGAAAAGTTGATAAATGGGAACCCATCAGACCTTTTTCTTGCAATGTGTTAAGACCTAACTGTTTATGAATTTTACCTAAGTTCCATTTCTAAGAAGGATTTCTTCAAAAGATAGAAGGAAAGAATTGAGGAGGGCAAAAAGGGCAAAATTTCATCCCCTGTAATGTTGAGACATTTTCTGAACTTTGTTTCTGGTTTCTACCATTTTTGGCCTTTTATTTTAAGGCAGAAAATATTAAACTATGTACTCAGCTGAAACTAGGCGACATAGTGAGCACAGTTTTGTCTTAAGAGGCCTGCCCTGCAGAGCTTTTAGCTACTGTCAGGATGTTGCTACAATGTCATTGTTGCATTTAAATTGGATTAGGCCCAGCCTAGTTCAGTTCAGTACAAGATCAGAACAAAACCATTTTGCTTCTACAATTTAGATTTTTATTGCTGTTCTGATTGTAGGAGCTGGAAATTGTACTTGGGAACGAACATATTTCATTTTCAACTGCGAAAATTGGGTCGCTGATTGATGTTAACAATTGCAAGTGAGTATATGTCATTTTGTCGATCAGTGCTACGTAGAATGTTTGATACCAGTGTTTTTCTGAGCAATTTTATTTGCTCTAACATTCAACTTATCCTTTCAAGCATAAAGCCTTTGAAAATAACTTCAATGTGACTAAATTATATACCATGCTCTGATTGGACCTGTCTGATTGGACTTGTTTAATCCAATCAATGTCCTATGACCTTTGACCAGAAATCTAGCTCATTTTTGTCTTTACCAGTACTGGCCTAACTTTCTTTAAAATCACATTACATTATGACTTACTTTAATAATAGTGACCAGCCAGTAGAAAAATGGATGTCCCTGGTTGGTTTTGTTTTATCCAATTAGTGTCCTTTGACCTTTGACCAGATCTTAAAGTCCCAATGAGAAAATTACCTCTTTCTGTCTTGGCCAGTACTGGCCTAACTCTCTTTAAAATCACATTACATTATGACCTACTTTAATAATAGTGACCAGCCAGTAGAAAAATGGATGTCCCTGGTTGGTTTTGTTTTATCCAATTAGTGTCCTTTGACCTTTGACCAGATCTTAAAGTCCCAATGAGAAAATTACCTCTTTCTGTCTTGGCCAGTACTGGCCTAACTCTCTTTAAAATCACATTACATTATGACCTACTTTAATAATAGTGACCAGCCAGTAGAAAAATGGATGTCCCTGGTTGGTTTTGTTTTATCCAATTAGTGTCCTTTGACCTTTGACCAGATCTTAAAGTCCCAATGAGAAAATTACCTCTTTCTGTCTTGGCCAGTACTGGCCTAACTCTCTTTAAAATCACATTACATTATGACCTACTTTAATAATAGTGACCAGCCAGTAGAAAAATGGATGTCCCTGGTTGGTTTTGTTTTATCCAATTAGTGTCCTTTGACCTTTGACCAGATCTTAAAGTCCCAATGAGAAAATTACCTCTTTCTGTCTTGGCCAGTACTGGCCTAACTCTCTTTAAAATCACATTACATTATGACCTACTTTAATAATAGTGACCAGCCAGTAGAAAAATGGATGTCCCTGGTTGGTTTTGTTTTATCCAATTAGTGTCCTTTGACCTTTGACCAGATCTTAAAGTCCCAATGAGAAAATTACCTCTTTCTGTCTTGGCCAGTACTGGCCTAACTCTCTTTAAAATCACATTACATTATGACCTACTTTAATAATAGTGACCAGCCAGTAGAAAAATGGATGTCCCTGGTTGGTTTTGTTTTATCCAATTAGTGTCCTTTGACCTTTGACCAGATCTTAAAGTCCCAATGAGAAAATTACCTCTTTCTGTCTTGGCCAGTACTGGCCTAACTTTCTTTAAAATCACATTGCAAATCACAAATCACACACAATTTATTAATAGTGACCAGCCAGTAGAAAAATGGATGCTCCTGGTTGGTTTTGTTTTATCCAATTAGTGTCCTTTGACCTTTGACCAGATCTTAAAGTCCCAATGAGAAAACTACCTCTTTCTGTCTTGGCCAGTACTGGCCTAACTGTCTTTAAAATCAACTTACATTACATTATGACCAACTTCCTACCATTTCGAGCCAACAATATTGAATCGAGACAAGCAAGTGGGAAAATAGAGATACTTTATTGGCTTGGTTCTGACGGATCAGTGTCTTTCTGTCTATGCTAGTAAGGGTTTGACACTCTTCAAAAGCAACTCGCTTTAAATTTTATCTAGTTTTTACACAGAGTTGTAGGTCGGTACAAGCTATTATGTTAACCAAATGTTTTTGTCTTACACAGGGACGTGGAAGGCTTGAAATGTTTCTACTACCTCGTGCAAGATCTCAAATGTCTGGTCTTCTCTCTCATTGGTCTGCATTTCAAGATCAAACCAATTTGATGTATGGACAATACTAAATGAACATGGGACATTTTCGACCGACAAACTCGACTTTTAAAAGCAGTATTTATACTATATAAAATCAACTTTTTTTAGTTTACGAAATATTAGGTTTTATCTTACTTGCGTCTCCTGTTTTTGAATGATGACGTCATAGTCATTATTTTTCTACCTGGCATTTTTTAACAATCTTATGAAAATGAGAGGATTTAGCAGATCTGTTGATTTCGTTCTATATGCAGTTATTTCCAGTTTGTGTTGAGAGGAAAGTAAGATGAAAAATCCAAACCTTTCTCAAATGTGTCCCTTCTTCATGATACAAATGTGTCCCTTCTTCATCATTTTTTCTTTCTTCATTTCAAGTTGGTACAATCTCTAGCTATACTTAATTAAACTAAACCACTAACACTAAATATAATGTAAATCAAATATAACCGATGTTCCATGCAAAGATGATAAGTACAACTGAACAATTGAAATTGATAAACTGATACGAAAGTTGTAATAAAATGATAACAATAATAATGTAAGACTTTTACAACTACAAACCTCTCCTTTACATTGATAGTTTGCAACGATAGATTAGACTATTATAATCGTAAGTGCAAAACGGAAGACTGAAAAAACAGCTAAAATTAAAAAGGATGTGAATCAGGGTTTGGCAAAAACATCCTAGGATGGAAATGCAGAATTATTCATCAATCAACGTTTAGCATCGGCATTTTAGCTCAGACCATTCATTTTTATACATGTAAACACTAATTTATCCAATATAGCCCCCCCCCCCTTCTCTCATCACACTAGCAACTGATCCATGACACACAATCAAATCCTTGCACCATGACTGTGCAAAGGAAGATTTGCTCTTGCTGCTTTCAAGCAGGATGAATTTGTGACAACGGACAGTGAACAAGTTTTTTAAAAATATTAGATCATCTAATTTTGAATTGATATGTTTTATTTAATATCATTGATTTCTCGGATAATCATCCTTGCCAACCAAAAACAATTGTAGTACGATATTTAAAATTTTCTTCCCGGGCCGGATTCTGACCCGCGGGCCGTAGGTTTTAGAGTGAGGAAAATGGCTATGTCTTATTCATTGCAGGCGTAGGAATCACAAGGAATGGTCACACCCTCAGTGGTTAGGGCCGCGGACTATTTAAGGGTCTGAGGCCCAAATCACTGGCACGACCAAACTCTCACTTGGCGCTTTGCCCCTGTTGCCTTCTTTGAGTGATGGCAGAGCTGATGCCAATGGAGGGTATGGGTGGGCGCGTCGCCCTCCCCCCCCCCCTATAAGGCTGTATGTTGGAAAATCTGAATTCTTGTCGGAAAATTTTTGGATTCTCAACAATCACAAGTCCCATCCCAACGACTGGCTGATTATGTTCTTCTTAGCTTTCCATATTTTATTTTTGGCAATTTTGCTTTTAATCGATTATTTTATGTTGCATTGACTGAAAATAGCCAAAGTTTGTCCTTGCGGAATAATTTAGTGGTCCTTTGTCTTGACTAGTCACTTCACCAAGATATCAACTACACCTTGAAGAAATCTATCTGCACCTAAAATATAGCAAATTGGGTTGGGCTACTAGACCTATACCTAGCAATTGGGAAATGACAAATAAGACGCATGCGTAGTATTAAATTTGCCATTGAAGTAGATGTGTCGTCGAAAATATTTTGATCTCCGCCTCCCCCCCCCCCCCCCCCCCCCCCCCCCCCCTATCTCCGCATCACTACTGGTGTAGGTCCTGAGTGATGGCTTCCCTGAACAGGTGTATCACTATTGGGTTCGACTCAGTTTGTGAAAGATTGGTCAGTAAGGGCATTGCCGTCGGAACTAAATTCACTTTGGAGGCTGCCAATTGTATTCCTTCTCATTCAAAACACTGTCGTAAAGAAAACATACTGCTGTTTGACAATTGTTGAGAGGCTCAAGACCCCCCAACAGCCCCCCACGGTTCCGGAGGCCCTGAGTAGGAAAACGCAGGAACTCCGGTGAAGGGGGGCCATGGCTCCCCTACTTTTTTGCAAAAAATAAAGCTTTCTTCCAAAATCTTTTGTTGTGGGTGCTAAATTTTTCGATGCATCCCCCCTCACTTTCTAACCTGTGACGTAGACGAGACAGACAAAGAGGGCAACCAAGTTTCTCTACGCAATATCTTTTTACCCAGCGAGAAAACCATAGGGAGATGATTGACAAAATTGATGAAAGATGTTTTCCGATGATTTAAGTGGTATAAATCTAAATATTTCCCAAGGACCTCCCTTTTGACCTTGTTATCTTACTTTCTTTTATTAAAATTTGTTTTATCTGATTCTTGATAATGTAAATTCTTCGTCGATTAAATTGTTACCACTTACCAAACATAGTATGCACCATTGCATCTTAAAAGATGCGATGACGTTTCGGCAAAATTAAGACGGGGAAAAGCTCAATTCTTATCATACGAATTATCTACAAGAAATACTAACAAATTTTCTCCCTTGTTTATGTTACCGACATTTTCATTTTTCATTTCATTTTATAATATTTATACAGGTTAAAGGCTCATACATATGTTTTTCAACCTGACCTGTTTAAAAGATTAAAATAAGAGCTAATAACTATGTTATAATACTAATAAAAAAGAAATTTACCAACCAAACCTAATTTTGCTTTGCCAAGAGCAGTTTCGTAACTCGTTGTCGTAATAGGTAGTACAGTAGATCCTCGAAATGCCTCTCCCCCCCATCGAATAATCCCCCACTGCTACCATAAATCCTCGAATTTGCCCCCTCTCGATTTGTTGATTTTTACCATCTCATGTTGCCTTTGGCGTTTTATTAAATTACTACAAAAATTCATACTTTTTGTAATAATTAATCAACTGCTCATAAAGAAATTTCTACTAAAATGAACGAGGTCTTTTAATAATGTCTTCTTAATGTCTACAATAATTTTATACGTCCCCCTCGTATAGGATCCCCCTCGAATAGCCCCCCATCCAAAAGTATCAAAAATATAAAAGCCCCCATGGGGCAAATTCTAGGATTTACGGATACAAAGATATACGGTATTTTCCAAGTGCAAATGTCTCTTCTCGGTATGTTTTAATTTTGGTCGCATTCATCACTCCAAATGTTTTTTTGTGCGAATTTGTTTTAAAGGACCCAACTCAAAACCTTGTTCCTAAAATTCATTATTTTTGGACCTTTATTGAACAAAGTGCAGCATCAAAATTCCTTAATAATTCCTTAATTTTCATTGAACATTATGTGTCATAAGATAGCTCAAGACAAGAAAAACATCAAAATTGTGAATTTTCGCTTTTAATTGCGGCCAGAAGAAGCCTAGAAACACGAAGAAGGAATGTCTTCTTTCTCTCAATGTGCCATATTCTCTTCCAACGTTGGCGACCTATCCTCCAAAACTCTCTGTCCTTTGCTGTTCTCAGGATCTCTAGTCTTGATCAGGGATGGCGCTAAAAGGTGTCATGGAGGAGAGCAGCTCAGTGGTGGCGCCAGGAGAGGGCTAGGGGGTGCTACAGCCCCTCCGTCGGAAGCATCTAGCCCCCCCCCCCATCGGAGGAAATTTTAGGTTATTGTCGGAGCAAAGTTGACAAAAACCGTACGAAAACTGTTTATTTTAGTCATTTTAGCCCCCCTGTCGGAAGCTCCAACCCCTCTGTCGGAAGATTTCTGGTGCCACCTCTGGGGCAGCTGCCCCCTAAAAGTTCTCAATGACACCCCGTCGACAGTCAAATATAAGAAAAGAAGAAGGACTGTCGGCATTTTGAAACTGTCCAAGGAGGAATTTATCATAAGAACCATTAAGTTGAAGTTCTGGCTGGCTTTTTGACTTTCAGTAAAACCATTAAAACCATTAGAATTATGAGGCTGGATTGTTCTTAACTTGTTCGTAAACCATAAGGGTGTAAGCAGTGCAATTGCTTAATATTGGCTTAATTTTTGTGTTCAGGCACCATTTGCAAACAACGTTTGAAAAATTCAGCGTCAACTTGACCAATTTGAATCAATTAAAAATAACAAATTTGGAGGCTCTTGTTTTTATAAAATGTCCTTTTGAGTAAAAGTTTTATTAAAAGCTGTCGCCCAGCCCCGTGATTTATTAGGAATCTGAGTAGCAGCAAATAACTGGGGTCGCAAAGAGAAAGGGAGAAAGGGGGCAACAGGGGAAGGGGACTGATGGCTGTATGGGGCCTTTTAAAGTAACGAGTTCGATTTTTAGAAATGGAATTATTCAATCATAAAAAATTATGCCCAAGCAGAGTAAAAAATTTCAAACAATTGGACGAAGATGGCTCCAAGAAATATTCTGGAATGTATTTTCAGCTAAACTAAAGGGCGTGGTCGCGAAATCGCTCGCTTCGCTCGTAGGGAAGTCTTTTTTGGTGTCTTGCCCCAGGGCTTGTGATAACTATGAAATGCGTAGCCATTTTCCATGTCAACAGGATAATTCCATGATATTCAGTAAAAGCGGGTCAAGATGCTTGAACGTCGATCTTTTTAAAAAAACGTATACACGATTTGATTGACGGATCAAAACATTTTTGTCATTCATTTTCAAAACATTTTAAGATTTAAAGATACTGTAAAGGGGTATTCATGAAATATGTCGGCAACCATCTTTATAAGAAATGTCTTTTTTTGCTCTGATGAAGCCACGTATGCGGGGGCGAAATATTATCCTTCGCTGATTTACGTGTATTTATTGTTGTTTATTCTCGGCGTATTGCGGTGTTTCTTATTTGCTACAACCATTTTTATAGTCGTCGGCACTTTAATTATTCTAAGATTGTCGGCACATCGTGGTTTGATTTCTAGCGCCACCCTGGTCTTGCTTCTTTTGATTTTTCTGTTTCATCAACCTGTTCTGTTATCCATTTGCTTAGACTTTCAAGATACGTCAACCACTGTCTTCCTCTACTTTTTTTATGAGAACAATTTTATAAGAACACGAGCCTCAAAACTGGTCAAAAGGTAAGAACAAATCAAAAACAAGCTGAGGCAGAGCTTCTGCATAATGCAATTTTGAACAACGTTTTTTCTCAAAATCGAGAATTTTTAGCGATGCGTGGGTGCTTTTACGGTGAATATTCAAATTTGTCAGCAGATTAAGGCTGTCTCACTCTCTTTGTTGGCAAATGAGGCCTGAACACCTCCTTAGAGCGAAAAAGCTAGCAATAGCACTGCTTACACCCTCTTAATTTAAGAACAAATTGCGAACAATCCAGCCTCAGATTTTCGAAAAAATTAAGAACAGTCAGCCTGAACTTAAATTTACTGGTTCTTATTAAAAAAGAGTGTACTTCTCTTCCCGTTTACACGTCAGCATAAGATCTTCTAGTCCTTTTTCCCCATCATAACATTTCCTAAGAACTCCATCTGCTTCTGCCTTATGGTTTTCATAATCTTCCGCTCCGTTCCAGCTCATCGTAAGACCTCCTCGTTGGTTACGTGATCTACCCATGATGTTTTCATCATTCTTCTGTAAAACCACAATTCTGCTGCTTGTTATTTGCTCTCCATTTGTGCCGAGATTGTCCAGCATTCACTACCATATAACAAGACGGAATGTATAAATTTCAGTATATTTACAAGAATAGCGTCGATCAAACAGTAGCATGTCTGGTCCCTCGATATCGTCTGATGTAATGAAGTCATCACTCGCATCCTTGTACACTGGCGGATTTAAGGGGGGGGGGCAACTAGGGGCAGTTGCCCCTACCTCGACATGTTGAAGCAAGTCTGGCGCCCCTTTTTTGGAAATTGTGCGCCCCTTTTGAAGAATGAGAATCAGGTGAAAAAGTTTCTGAGACCGATACGTTAATTTGCTTCAAGGATTACTTCAAAGTTATGTTGTTTATTCTGAAAATGGATCTGAAATTGTTGTATACAGCGTACTCTCGTAATCAACATTTGAAAATTTTTCAGCGTCCCCATTTGTGCCGAAATTGTCCAGCATTCACTACCGTATAACAAAACGGAATGTATAAAGTTCAAACTCAAACTCAAAATCTTTCATCACCAAAAAAAATGTTAATTGCAATATACCAAACATTCAAAATTAAAATACAAAAATTAGCAATTTCAAAAATTAGTTAATTAAATACAACAGATACATTAGTTTTGTTATGCTGAAGGAAACATGAAAATAACTCGTGAAGAGCTATCGAGTCATGTGCCCTAATGACGTATTTAAATACAAGATTTCCATTTCAGTTTGAAGTTATATAGAACAGTAAGAGTAAAATATAAAGAAAATGAAATGAATTATGAGTAAAGGGGATAAAGACGAAAAAGAAAAGGTATAGAAACAAAATATAAAGGATGTATATTTACAAGAACAGTGTCGATCAAACAGTAGCATGTCTGGTCCATTGATGTCGTCTGATGTAATGAAGTTATCACTCGCATCTTTGTATGGGATCACAATTTATATTGGTTTTGCCCAGGCACCGCGGAGCGTTGAGTAAAGCGAGGGGTCTAAAAAGTGCGCGGGCTAAAACCGAGGCTTCGCATGTTTTATCGCTTTGAAATTTACTATTTAATATTTAAAACCGATTTTCTTATTATTTTTTACCGTATTTGAGAGTAATTTTAGCTCAGTTAAGTTTCTCATTTTAAAATTCTGCTACATACAAACAATTTCAAAATAAATAAACAAAGTGTGAGCAAACTTGTTACATTGTAATTACCCCATTTTTGCTGACAAGGGTATGATTTTTAGAATATTGAGAACCCGTGTTTCCATTTTTCAAAAAAGGGTGTAGGAAACTCGCCCCCTAAATTCAGGGTTGCCATTTGGCCGTTTTGACGGCCAAATTCCTATATTCTGGCTGTTTTTTAAAGCTATTGGCCGTCTAAAATTGGTTTGGCCGAAAAAGCAAAAGTTGGCCGAATTCTGGCCGCATGTTGAAAGCCACAAAAATACAAAGAAAACGATAATTTTTGCACAGAAAATATTCAAAATTTTGTTAAAATAATCTTAAACATGCAAATGACAAAGCAAGAAACAAAGTAAAAGATAACAAAAATTTGAAATTGAAAGCAAGTTGGAGCTTTTGTAACAAACAAAGCCAATTTTGATTACACTATTATTCTAAAGACTTAGCCAAAATGTAGCTGTTTTGTATATTTTGTTTGGCTGGCCAAATTTGGCCGTCAGGCGTAAAATATTTGGCCGCCAAGCATTCCAAGCATCTGGCAACCCTGGCTAATTTATTTTTAAAAATCTTATCAGGGGGACATTGGATTCTCGTCGTCGTATTGTTTTGTTCCTGTATATCTTTCTAAATCAGCACCCCTATGACGCAGGAGCATCCTCTGCGCTGGCGCATCCTAGGATTGTATCGGCAGAAATACAAGAACTTTGGTTGCATCTGCGATTGAAAACGTGCTTTTGGAGTAAAAAAACCCCAAGATTCAAGTTTTTCGCCTAAAACGAAGCTGTTTGCATTGCCAGTTGATTCAGCAGTTTTCAAGGTCGACCTTTGGTGCTTTCTATCAGGGTAGGTACCTGATTTTTGCTTTATTTTCGCTTTTAAACTTCATTTCGTGATTGCGTGACCTCAAGTTGATGGCCTCACGTTAAAAATAACAACTTGAAATCAATGACGAAATTTTCATCTTTTGACCTCATAACGTTGATTTGTTAACTGCAACTTGCCTTGAAGTTAAAGTAACTTGAACGTGTGCAGAAAATAGACCATGTTTCGTTGTTTTTATCTTGGAATGTTGAAGCTTGGCATTGCAATCAGATTTTGAGTGCCGAGCCGGTATGCCGGTGTTGTTTCTCGACGATGCCGAATTGAGCAAAATACCTCTTTGTCGCTCTCATGTTCACGATCCTTTCAGTTGCAAAATTCAGATATTTATAGTAAAGAAAAGTTAGTTTAAGATTTGAAAACTTCTTGTTTTATGACTTATGTCATTTGGTATCGGCATTTTCTGGTATGTACATATTGCGTGCGTGACTCCAATGCTCTCCGTCGTGTTTTTTGTCGGCGGCAATCCGTCAAATTAAATTGATTTCGTTTCAGTGAACAGCTTTATTTCTTTCAAATTTAAACAGTTTAGTGCGGACAAAGATCAATTATTGCCAAAATCGCTAAACATTGTTGTTCTTTATAGCGCCATACCATTCCGAATTAATTCGGGAAAAGGTCCAAAATTACCCCCACTAATCACGGGGATAATGTTTTGATTGTTCAGGGCGGGGTTAATTAGGTTTAGGAGGCAATCGCCCCCTCCCCCGGCATATCTTTATTACCATTGCTATAACCGAGCCTCTAATTATTCTCTCCCCTAGACTTCGCCACCTAATAATACAAACATTGCTAAAAACTCAAGAATGAACCATCTCTGCCCCCAAAACCTTTGCCCCCAATTGATAATACCTGACATGTTTTTGGATTGAGGCTAATTAGGGGGGGGGGGGCTTATCAATGTTATCTGAAAGAAAACTGTTTTGATGCATTTTCAAAAGAATACATTGAAAAATCAAACATTTGGCAACTTTTTGACAACAAAAAATGTTATGAAAATTCATATTTAGATTTGGTATTCTATTTTCCATCAATCATGGATGTGATTTATTATGGAATATAGCAATTCGTCATTATGGCATATGACACTTCAAAGGAAAAGCTTAGTTTGAGTTCAGGACCAAGTTAAAGTTTTTACTTCCATGGTGGAGGCTTGTTACAGTGGGTTACATAAGGGGAGTCAATTCATAGATTTGGGCTACATGATCCATGATCCTCATCCTTTCCCCCTCCTTTTTAGGAAGTCTTCTTTAAGCCACCGGCAATGCTTAAGTGCCACCTAATATTTCCCCAAATGTATTTGAAACCATTGAAAAATCATATTTCAAAAGTACCAAGTTGGCTTTTGACATCTTTTGCACTAAAAACGTTTTGGCCATATCCCCTACTACAAAATATGATTTGTAGCCTTTGCTTACTACCACTGAAAAATAATTACTAGTGGAAACTAATTTTTTTGTTTAGTTGTTGAATGGAAATTTTGTGGACCTTTCCATTCAACATAAACAGAGGCTTCCATGCAAGTTTGCAAGTTGGGGGTGGGGGTGGGGGAGGCAAATTAAAGAGCCCACAACAAAATAATTATGAGAAGTGCTCTCTAAGGGCTCGCATCACAGGGGAGAAGGGATCATAGCCTCCCCACCTTTTTTACTAAAAAAGATTAAAATCAGCTCTAATTATTTAATTAAATAAACTTTTAGATACAACAAATAAATTGAACCAAAGTAAACAATTAAAACAGCATCTGCAAAATGTTTGCCACAATTGGGGCCAGAGGGGGGAAAAGAAACTTTCTTTACATTGGTGGCCCTTTCAGTTTAGGATCAGTTTCAGGAGAACTGTCTATTGTTTTGCAAAAAAGCTGCCAGAGACCCTGATGAACTAATTTAAAAAGACTTCATATTTTATGAATGAGAACAAGAGATAGCAATTTAAATTTTGCATTGTTCTATAATCAAAGTGGATGTGTTGTTATTGTCATATGGCCTTTTCCCAAGGGGTTTCAGGATCAACTTCACACATTAATAAGTAATAACCATCGGATGAAATCCCCCTATTTTTCTTTGCTTGCATTCACCTTGTTTCAAAAAGTGCTAAATGCCATCAAATGAAGTATATGAGTAAGCGTACCGCTAGTTAAAGAGAAAATTTTTAGTTTAAGAACCTGATGTTTTGTTCAACTTGTGATACCCCAGTGGATGGGAGTTTCTTGTGGTCGGTGGATGGGGGCTGGTTTCAGTTTGCTAAACAATTCAAACACATTCTTTGTTTTCTATAAATTTAGGCAAACATGTTTGATTCTTGTAATAGATGACTGCATGGGATCTGAATCAGGTTGGAAAGGGGGGAAGGGAGGGGGCAAGTGAATATTTGACACCCATAACAAAAGCTTTTGGAAAATCTCTATTGTCTTGCGAACAAGTGATGGGGACAGAGGCCCTGAACAGGGGCACACCAAATAGGGCTTTTGTTTTGTCTTTATGGAAATCCAAAAGAGGCACCTTTCAGTTGCAAATGAAAGGGGAAATTCCATCAGATAAGGGGCAAATAATTTGTTGCTTGTAAAAAGTTGGGGGCATGTGAACCCCCTACCATGCCAATAGGTGCACAGCAAAGAGAAAAGAGCAACAGCTCAATTTGAGAAAAAGGTTTGAAAACTCATTTGGCTGATGCCCAGCATGTAAATGCTGAGAAAGAAACCCATTTGCAACATGCAAGAATCACAATCTCACAACATCAAAATGCCCATCTTGAAAATCAGAAGGGTAGAGACAGACACCAAGGAGTGTCATTTTGTGGAAAAAAGAAGGATAGGGACAGCCCCTTGTTAGCTTTGCTGTTATGAAGACTAAAATTACCAGAAAAAGATATTTGGTTTGGTAATATGTCAGCTTTGTTTCAGGCACAGTGCAGCCGTTGGGCTCGCAAGGGCTATAGCCCCTCCACTTTTTGCAATTCCACTTTTTCCAATAATACGCTAGAAAACTTTGTGGAAAGTTTACTCTGGTCTAATAAATTTAATAAAGTTTACTAATAAATCTAACTATGGTCTAACATAACATTGGATAGTATACTCCTGAGTAGTAGCAGTTCTTCTTGACTGGGAACCCTTTTTGTCCATTTTCTAGGTGATTTTCTTGACTTTTTATTATCCCCAATCTAATTTTATCTATTTTTATATCTATTGATATCTTCTCTGAACCAGATTGTTTATAAAACCCCAGTAGAAATAAGCCAGTATTTTCTAAAAGGGGCGTTTTCCGGCGTTCCAGAAGGCGTGGCCTCAAAAAAATTACGGTCACGCCCTTTTCAGCCCTCCTACATTTAGACTGGTGCACAGTCACTGATTTGTGTCAGCAATTTTCGTTCATCTGAACAAGTAAATCTGAAATATATTTTCTGTTGCCATCAGGTTGGTAATATCATTTCCATGCTTTCAATCAAAGTTACTTTTTAATTCTAAAGTCAAAAAGTTTTAGTAAAAGAGTATTCTTATAAGGGGACTTTCAAGAATCAAGGTTTCCTCTTTGGGTAAGGGCTTTAGCCTCTATTCTTCTTTGGGGGCTTTCCCCTAAAAAAATTATGAACGTCCTGTGTTTCCAATATGGGCTCTGATGCAGGTTCAAAGTGGGATGGAGGGGGGGGGGCAAGAAAAAATATAACAATCATATCAAAAGATTTTGAAAAAGATGCCCCCTGCCCCCTCTTTGTTAGGGGCCCCGTCCAATGAGCATTTTCGTTTGTCCTTTTTCCCAATGATACCCATCAATCAATCTTTCGTCTTTCCTATAATATGTTAGATATAAGATAAGTTGAAGAAACAGTTTCTTCTGATATCTAATATCATCAATTTTCGCAAACTCTCGAGCCAGTAACATTGCTGAACTTTCCTGAGCAGAGTCACCAATAACAAGGGAGCTATGGTCATAGCCCCCCCCCCCACTTTTATAGTAAAAAATGAAGCTTTTTTACAAAATCTTTTGATATAGGTCTTAGAAATTCTTTGGTTGTAAACCTTTGCAAAATTTTCCCCCAGCTTCTTAATTCCCAAATGAATCAGAGCCATTGATGAGTTTGTTGGGGGGGGGGGTTGGAAGGGGCCTTACACTGAAACCTCTGCGTATTCAGTCGAATCGTGCCCTTCAAAGTGACTTTGCACATATTCAACTTATCCAGGGCACTCCTTGGCAATCGTAAATTAGTCCCACTTGTAAACGTCACATCAGGGGCGGATCTAAAGCAAATTTGAAGGAGGGGCAGTTGGTAATGGTGGCGCTAAAAAAATTTTCAAAAATTGGTGACAAGAGTACACTGTATACAACAATTTCAATTACCTTTTCGGAATAAACAACATAACTTTGAGGAACTCCTCACTGTGACTGATTTTCATTCTTCAAAATGCGCGCACAATTTCAAAAAAGGGGGCGAGACTTGCTTCGACTCGTCGAGGGAGGGGCAACTGCCCCTATTTGGCCCCCCCTTAAATCGGGGGCCCTCCATAGTGGTTGTGATTCACGCATTCACGAACAATTTTTTGATTTTTCTCGCATTCACGCACCGCAAAATTGGATTTTCACGCTCACGCAAACAATAGATGTAATTTCAGCTATTGCTCATCAGAGCCCTGTTAGAAGGACTACAACACTACTTTCAAACTTTTACTACTAAGTTGAAATTTAACTTTTTCGCTCGAAAGTCCGTGCTGCAACTTCGCGGACTATTGCGGACGGGATTTGAGGATAAAATTATTGCGCGGGGAACGCGTCTGGGCTGTGACTGCTAACTTGAAAATTCAATGTTCTCATGATCTTACCAAAAGAATCGAGTTTTTTATTATCGACTGACAGGAAACAGTACCGGCAGAGTTACTCAAGCGTCACTGTTGGTGCCGTTTGTTTTGAGTCAAAGCCAATTTTTGTATGCAGCATTGCTTCCCAGCTAGACAAAAATAAAGTACGAAAGAGAGGAAGAAAGAAAGACAGAAAGAATGAACGAAGGATAGAAAGAAGAAGAGAAAAAACAAAGGAAGGAAGGAAAGTAGGTAAGAATGAAAGAAAGAAAGAAAGACAGAAAGAAAGAAAGAAAGAAAGAAAGAAAGAAAGAAAGAAAGAAAGAAAGAAAGAAAGAAAGAAAGAAAGAAGAAAGAGAAAAAGTATAATGTTGCCCAACCCCCTCACTCCCCCACAGCCTAATCAGTGTCTTCGGAACGAAATTTACATTGGGGGCGCTGTGTATTGTATTGTCCCAATTCAGTACACTATTATAAAGAAAACATAGAACAGTTTGACAATTATTGGGGAGCTACAGTCCCCTCCCTCCGCTTCCGACGGCTTCGCTAAATGGCTAGTGTCGCCATTGATCCTGCTTGGGTGGCTGTTGGTAATCCGAGTTGATCCAAATTGATTACGTCATCACTGTACATATCACGAGCTCCATAAATCCATCAGTTCTGAAGCCGCTCTTTGTTCCCGTTGCCCCGTAGATTAACATAACGCAAAATAAAATCTTGATAGATTAGTTTATCCGAACGAAACTCCATTCTAAAGACCAGATTTTGAGTAAACAGTGCTGGCTTATTGTTCTGTTATTAAATTTTCAGTCACGAAGGTCACGCAATGAGTCTTTTATTCCAACAGTCTCCCCCGTCTTTGCAAGAAATGTGACCTATGAGCAGTCAATTATGACTTTGCTCTTTCAATTGAAAAAAGGGGGGGGCTGGGTGGTTGCTTTCAGGGCAATGGAGCTTTCTCTTCTTCTGATAAGGAAATTACACCACAGTGAGATCCCAATTCTCATGCAGTGGAATCTCACTAAACAGGACTGGCCTGTTTTCTATATAAACGCAATACGAAAAACACAAAGGATTCTATAGAAGAGTGAGATCTCACCTCTCAGCTCACAGGATGAAAGGTGGGACGATTTCCTCCATATAAACAGGCCCAATCTCCAGTGAGAAGAAATACTGCGAAATGCGAAAAAGTTCGCGCGAAATACGTCTTAGGCATCCGCATTAATCTTTTGCTGGGATTTCTCGCGAAGAATTTCTCTGCGAAAAAAAGTTAAAATGAGTTTAACTTTTTTTGCTTTTCGCTTGCGAAATCCTTCAACAGCCAATCGTATTCCGTATTCCTTTGTCACGCTTCCAAACTTTACATTCCAATGTCGTGAGGTCAACGAAAGCATTCAAAGGAATTTGTCGCGTTGAAGTATTTCGCAGCGAAATTTCGCAACACTTTTTCTCACTGGAGATTGGGCTTAATACTTTATACATGCGATGGAAATGCTTCAAGAAAATGTGTCGCGCTCAGGGCAGTTGGAAGCTACTGGGACCCCCCCCCCCCTCCAATACCACAAACTAGAACAACTTTAGTGAATTTTCTATATAACAGTGTACTGAATGGGAAGCAATGCAATGGACAGGGGCATAAGTAGCGTTTGGGGGGTGTGAGGGTTGCGACACCCCCCAATTCTTCATGGGTTTGTCGGTAAATGCTTTTAGTTGCTGCAAAAATTCCTTGGTTTGTCGGTAAAATCGTCTAGCGGTAGGTGAAGTAGTACCTGAATTTCTATGTCTTTGTCGGTGAATTTGACAACTCATGACCCTCCACCCCCTATTCTGGAAGATCAAACTACGCCACTGACAATGGGCACCCCTCCTCTCCCGATATGATTTCGTTCCGACGGCTCTTACAATGGACGTCAAATGACTCACTTATTTCTTATCGCATTCTTATCGCATTTTTATCGCATTCTTATCCCATACTTATCGCATTTTTGACGAATTTTCGCTCTAGTGGGAATCAAGCTTGAGTGGACGTTTGTGATCGGGAGAGGCATATAATTACAACCTAGGGTTATGGGCGCTGCCGCGATGTAAAAATAGTTTACTATCCCAAATATTTTCATACCCTGGGTTAAGTATTGTAGACAACTGCGATGACAAAGAATAATTTTTCTGTGACTAAGTAATGGAGACTCTGCTACTCAGGGTAGGCCTTATTGTAAAAATGAACAAATCTACTCTCAAAAAACGTAATTACAAAAAATAGAAAATTCATGATTCATGGTACCCTGGGCACCAGACTCACTATATATGAAATAAAATAGAGATTATTATTGGCACTGGGCACCAGACTCTATTATTTTATATAGTGAGTCTGGTACCCAGGGTAGATTCATGGTTATTTATGAACAAACTAAAAAACTGCAACTACAAAATACAATCTTTAATTCAAACTTTTAGTAGCAATTATGAAAAGACAGGAGCCCCCTGTTCCAGTGGCTGCTGGTTTGGAAGAAGGATCTTTTAGTGAGGTGCGGTACCGAAGTGCAAATCACTCTAAGAAAATCTCGTACACCTGTTGTGAAAATCCTATTGTTTTATCTGAAAGTCCCCAAAAATCCTTTTGTTTTAGGAAAAATCTCGTACGCTATTTGCAAGAGTGAATCGCCCCTCGTGCGGTACCAAGAAGTTAAATTGAAAGGGGATGGCAGTCTTTCACCTCAAATTGTAACACTTAGATAAAAAGTAGATGGCCGTGTTATATTTGAGACAAGATCAGAAATTTCCCGACAAAAAACTGTTTAGCTTCACAGGGGGTTTTGCCCCTGACCCCCCTCTTTTTGTGAGGTACAGTGCCACGAAGTTAAATTGAAAGGGGATGGCAGTCTTTCACCTCAAATTGTAACACTTGGTTAAAAAGTAGATGGCCGTGTTATATTTGAGACAAGATCAGAAATTTCCCGACAAATAGCTGTTTAGCTTCACAGGGGGTTTTGTCCCCTGACCCCCCTCTTTTTGTGAGGTACAGTACCACGAAGTTAAATTGAAAGGGGATGGCAGTCTTTCACTTCAAATTGTAACACTTGGTTAAAAAGTAGATGGCCGTGTTATAATTGAGACAAGATCAGAAATTTCCCGACAAATAGCTGTTTAGCTTCACAGGGGGTTTTGGCCCCCTGACCCCCCTCTATTTACGCCACTGTTTAAAAGAGTCAAGCATTTGTCTATTTTCTTCTAATTATAGCATCTTCAGGAAACTCAATTCATCTGTTTATTATTTGCAAACATTGGCAGTGTCAAACCATTAGTCAGATCCGGTATTTTTGCCACTCTTTCCGCTGTTGTGTTTATCGAAAATGCAGTGATCATTTAACATCAGGGTTGGTATATTGGCTTTTTTTAAGCCAAACTCCAGAAATTTGGCTTTTTTCGAACTTGTTTGGCTTCAAAAATTCCTTTTGGCTTAAAGTCATTTTTTGGCTTAATTTTGGCTTTTTCCCAAAGTACGGGCATAAGTACTTATTTCCTACCTTCCTTCTTTTTTCATCATTCTAACAGAAATTGACAATTCAAGCAGTTAATGCATATATTTTACTGTGATTTTGACACTTTGTTGAACATCTGCGATTTCATCCACCTTGCCCGATCGTTACGTGGTTTTCGCTTTGTTCTTCATTCTTTCTGTCCGTTGAAGCAGGGTTTAATGACCGCGATGTGAAAGGGGGGGGGAGGGGGACTTGGAGGAGGTTGTATCGTATGGACTGACCTTGTACTTCATCTAAATCCGATGATAAAATATTGAGGGAAGGGAAAATTTTCTGATAGCAAAAACGGCCAAGCCTAAAATTTTCTGTTTGCTCCCCTATCGCTTTGTTTTAATTTTACTAAAAATGCGCTCCCACATACATGTATACACATACATACAAAATACATGTATATCATGCGCTAGAATTCTACGAAAACAATGAAAAATTGTTCCGTCAATCAGTTGAAGAGTACCTAAGAGTGGAAAATTTAAGCCGTGGGTAGAGAAATATGTAAGGGTTAAAGGGGATCAAGCACCCTATGGATTGAACAAAAAAGTAACTTCTAGCCTCGTTTACAACTTGAAATTTTCTATTGTTTTGCTGCCTCGTTTACATTTTGGCTTAATTTGGCTTTTTTCAAACATTGATTTGGCTTGAAGCCCCAAAAGAATCTACCAACCCTGTTTAACATCAAGAAAGGACAAACTTCACTTAAACCGCAATATCCGAACACATTTTCATCAAAGATGCATTTTTGTTAAGCATTGATAAATTATAAGAATTTTTAATTGATGACGTCATAAAATCCCTTTAGAATTTTCGAATTTTGATCAAATGATCGATCGGGTATAATATCCCTGCTCAAAGTGTAAAGTCCTTTAAATTTTTCACAAATTGGCTGAGATGTGGTCGCGCGAGGAGAGGCTTTTTCTTGACAAATCACTTTAATTTGTTCTTTGTTGTAAATTTTATGAACCATGCCAAAACAAAATTAATTCATTGGAAAACCTAAAAATATTTAATTGGCCATATCTCACCCAATTTAATTGGCAATATTTTTCAAAGACACATATAAATGACTATATGAAAAATAAAGTACGATGGTAACACACAAAAATGCACAAACCAACACAGAAATGGGAGAATGGATTAAGAGGCAACCTCAAAAGGTTTGGTTCGGGGACTCTCTAGAATATTGGCTTGGGGACCCACACTCAGTGCCAGCGCCAGCAATTACAGACTGGGAGGGTAATGGGCCAGTAGGGCCACGCCCCTTTTCCCTCTTTTCAGTGATTTGTATCAAGTTAACTTTCCTAAGGAAATTTGATTGTCCCCTTCCCAGCATTTTTTAATCCATTTTTAGAAGAAATGTAGACCATATTTTCAGAAAAGGTGGGGGGGGGGGTAATTACCCCTATTCCATCCCTTGGCGCTGCCACTGCCCACATTACCTACCCCCTGGTTTCAAAATACTCATTTTGGACTTCAAGGGTATTTCATGGTGTTTTCTTAGGCTATATTCTCGAAATTAAACAAAAATGAGTTGGATTAGGAGATTTGTGCTGTGTAGACTGTCGCACAGGGAGTTATTGACAACATTATTTTGGGGTAGGATCAAGGCCGCCGAGAAGGAGGCACGGGACCAAACTGCCCCATAGCCTCGAGGTCTAGAGACGAGGTCTAGAATGTGAGGTTGTGAGTAATGAGGGACTGGAACGAGATTTACTTTTGTTGTCATAAGTGAGCGAGAGAGGAGAAAGGAGCGGAGATGTATGTTGAAAAGGTAACAGAAGAGGTTATAAAATTAAGTAGCGGAATATCGAAGACGAAGAAAAGCTGAATTATCTTTGTTATCTGAGTTTCTTCTTGCATGCTCCGTTTCATAGTCGAGTCGAACGTAACAAAAGTATGTCTAAAAGCAGTAAAAGGTTTTAAACGATAGAAGAGAATGGCTCCAAGAAATATTCTGCAATGTATCATAAGCTAATCTAACGACGTGGTCGCAAAAATATTCCGCTCACATAGGGCCTCGTTTTTCGGTTTTGCCCACCTGAAATGCTATAAACGTTACCTGACAGGAAGGCTGCAGCCCCTTCCAACCCCTTCCAACCCCTTCTAGCCCCTTTGTGTCCTACACCTATTCAACTTATATTGGCCAATGCAAACAAGTCCATGAAGAAGGCCCCGTGCCAGACTGTCAAGGTAAGGGCCTTCCTGGCCTTCATACTTGAAACAAATGAAAAAATTCATGCATCGAAGCCACGCCCATTGGCCCAGGTCGTCTCTAAATGCCCAACTCTCTCAATCACAAACGTCCATTTAAGGTTCCTACTAGAGCAAAATTCGTCAGAAAAGGTTCCCCGCGCAATAATTTTCATTCTTCATTCCGTCTGCGTATTATTAAGAATCTTCTATAGAGTACGCATAGAATATTTGCTTATCTGGTCATGTTCCCTGCGAATACCCCGCATTCAAACGCCAGAGTTCTGATTTCAATCAAAGAGAAGAATACAAGATCACTTTTAAACCCTTGCTACAAATTTTCCGAGCGCACAATTTCTCGCGAACCGTTCATTATCCACAAATTTTTATTGTTTTTGCGTTCCCCGCGCAGCAAAATTACCTTACAGTCTGGACACCGTGCACTCGTGTTTTCGTGCCTGAGTAAGCTATGAGCTCCCTAACTGTAGAGAAACGTCCCTGTGAACAGTGGCGCGACGTCCAATGTCTGTCTGGGACCCAGTCACCAATGACGGCTCTGGGGGGGACAAAACAAAATATTTTAGACCACGCCCCTTTTAGCACCAGACAACCCCCTTTTACTAACAAGGAACGCAATTTTTACCTGAAGGGAACGCCCATTACTCACTTTTGGCTATGTGAAGGCAGTTTGAAAATCATAGGATTACATCACAAAAAGTACGTTGCCAAAATATTACCCCTCCCCCAACATTTTCTCATCGGATTTAGACGAAATGCAAAATTGATCCTGCCGAGAACTGAGGGGACGTGTCCCCCCCAGTCCCCCCTGTGGAGTCGCTACTGCCAGTCACGTTTTATCTGGAAAGTATAGAATTTTAATGGATATAATGAAATCATGGCAACTAGAAGGCCAGCACAGGGACCGCGCACCACTCTAAAAGTGGAGGGGCTGAAATGGGTGTGACCGAAATTTTTTTGAGAGCACGCCCCCTTGAACGCCGGAAAACGCCCCTTTTAGAAAATGCTTGCTTATCTCTATTGTATTATTATAAACAGTTTGGTTCAGAAAAGATATCATTAACTATTAAATAAATAGAATTAGCTCGAGGGTAATAAAAAACCAAGCTAACCAAGTTAGAAAATACATCATATCATTAAACAAGATGAAACACCTAGAAAATTTTATTACAAAGGATTTTAATGAAAAGCATAAAATAGTTAATGTAATATATTTTATCTCTATCAAAGATTTGCTGGGCAAGGACCCTGTGCTCTTGTGGCCATAATCTTAGCCAATTTGTAACAAATTCAACATTCAACTGATTTTGCAGATTAAAGGATATTTTATAATACTCTTTCCGTTTATACGGTCACAACTGGTTACAACTGACAATCTCTTTAACATATGTTTTTGATTTATTGAGAATCTATTTAGTTAAAATTTCCCTCAGATATCTGAATACTTCCCACACAAAAATTTACCCCGAAGCACATTTCGGAGTGGGGTTTCATTTTCTTTCATGGCATAATCTTGATATCATACTCCCACAAACCATGGTGGGGCTATAGCCTCTAGTTTCCCTGGCTCCGGACTTATTTAGGCCCCTTTTTACTTAGGCCAGGTCCAAAAACTAGTTTTAAAAGGAGATTGACACACTGTCTGTTAGAACCAGGGACGACGGAGAGAGGGAAGGCACGGGGGGTCAACCGCCCCTGTTGCCCCCTTTGATAGGAGGGGCAAAGAGGGCCAAAGCTCCCTTTTGATAGAAGTGCCATTTATATTATAATTATCAAAAGATTCATGTGAAATTCTGACTGTACTGCCTTGTTCATGACGACGTTTCTCAAAGCTTGTAAAGGAATTTCTCATGTCAAAAGTCAAGATACCTACAGAAAATCGAAACAAAATGACATTATTTTTCAAATATCCTATAATTTTGGTAGCTTGGAATTATTTTTCAAATACCCTTTTACTCAACCTTGCCCTCTTGCCCCTTGGTCCAAAATGGAAACATATTTAAATCCAAAAAAATCTCCAAAAAGCCATGCCCTCCCCCACTTTTTCGGTAAGCAAAAAATTTCCATAGAGGCCCTGTTTTGAAGCACTCCCCTTTTTGCAAAACAATAGAGTTTATGTCAAAATCTTTTGTTATGGATGCTAAATTTTGCCTTGCCCCCCCCCCCACTTTTCAATCTGTGTTTACAAGTGAAAATAGAATTTTGATCTGTTCTCTAAAATGATGCAAATTCATGTGCTGCTGCGTTCAGTAGCGGCGCCACGGGGGGGACTGGGGGGCACGTCCCCCCAGTTCTCAGCAGAACCCTATTTTGTATTTCGTCCAAATTCGATGAGAAAATGTTGGGGGAGGGGTAATATTTTGACACCGTGCTTTTTGTGATGTAATCCTATGATTTTCAAACTGCCAATTTTCAAACAAAAGTTAGTCATAGGCGTTCACTTCGGACAAAACTGGCGTTCCCTGTTGGTATAAGGGCGTTTTCTGATGGTTAAAAGGTTGTGGCTTAATTTTTTTTGCTTTGCCCCCCCCCCAGAGCTTAGCGGCTGGCGCCGCCATTGGCTGCGTTTGCGGATATTTTTGAAACCCCAGAACCGGTGCTTGGTTTGTGGACACAATAGGTGGACTCTGATAAGATTGCCAAGCGACGACATACCAGTTGTTGTAGATTCAACTTACGTGGTTACTATTATGAGTATCCAAGATCATGAATCTAAACTCGTTTCTCTTTACTCTACTCTTATGAAGGATATTGACGACTTACCTCTCCATCCTAAAAACAAACTGCTATTATACCATCGTTATGTTCTGTCTAAAGTTTCATGGCATTTTACTGTTGCTGATCTACCAAAGACCTGGGTTATCCAAAACCTAGACAATCTTGTTTCCAATTACATTCGCCAGTGGCTTGATCTTCCTGTTTCTGCTACCTTGAGTGGAATAATCCTCTCAAAAAATCAGTTTGGCCTAAATCTACAACTCCCTTCTATCAAATTTACGCAATGCCAAACTGTCTGTCGCAATGCCCTAAAATCTTCTCCTAATATTGACATTCAAACCCTATGGAAAAACACAAGTCATGGCACGAACCTACAGTACGACATCTATCGTAATACTAAAGAGGTATTAAAGGCTGTCAAATCAGACAACAAAGAACGTCTCTCCCAAAACTTACCATCTCAGGGAGCTACAATTACCTTCCTACTGAAACATTCACTGGAAAAGCTGAACGGTATTTGGTCAAGTACACAGAGCAATTTGCCTAGTAACATCTTTAACTTTACCATCAAGTATCTTAACAACACTCTTCCAACTCGTTAAAATCTGCTGAAATGGAACCTTAGTCAAACATCTGACTGTGAATTCTGTCTTCTTCCAGAAACACTTCTACACGTTGTTGCTGGATGCAAAGCGTACCTTGCCCAAGGCCGTTAAACTTGGTTTCATAATTCTCCATTAAACTTTCTAGCCACTTCCTTCCAAGCAATAAATTGGTCTTCTCTCTACGCAGATTTACCAGGCTTTCTTTCCCCTTCTATCATAACTGGAGATCAACTACGCCCTGACTTACTTCTCAAAACTAAGGAAAACTGTCTGTACGTTTTAGAGCTAACCATAGGCTTTGAAACAAATCCCAACTGCAATGCTGTCAAAAAGTCAGAGAAATATGCCACCCTCGTATCTGACTTAAAACGTCAGTTTAAGTCAGTCTCGTTTGTCAATCTTTCTATCAGTTCACTTGGTATTTTTGGCGAATCCTGCAGCTCATTCATCGACATGTGTGACTCTTTGTCCATTGATCATCAACAGAAACGCTACGTCATCTCCAAACTTACAAGCATCTCCATTCGCACCACATACTATATATTCTGCTGTAGAAACAAAACTTGGACTAATCCAGAGCTACTCCCCTTTTAACACTTTTGTTTCTTTCCTCATTAATGCGATTGTAATAGTTTTATTTTGTAAAAACAGGCTAGCCAGTTACAAATCACCTTGTAATAGTGAGATTTGTAATTGTAGTTTTAACTGAAATTCAAAATGAAAAGTTTCCATTATTATCATATTGAATGAAAAGAGATTACACGCATTATTATTAACCATTATTAGACAAATTTATTAACATGTCTATTAACTGCCTTGGAATATTTGATTTGGCCAATCTTCAATCTCATTCCTTGTCACGTGCAATGATCTACAGAACGATAACCAACATCAGAAGTTCATACTTTCCAAAATCTCCAAATCTCCATCTACATCTCCACCAGAACCACAGTTGGTATCAGGGTTGTCAGGTAGAATTTGGGTTGTTCAAAATTTCGGTTCACTTCATTTCGATATGTGTCTGACAAAAAATCCCCAAGGAAAGCACCTTGGTTGTCCATCGACCTTTCCATATTTTAGCCTTTTGTGGGTTCTTAATTATGAGGTTTAATAGATTGATTTTCAGCCCCAAGGTTCTTATAAAAACAGGTTCTGTTGTGCTGGTTTTTGATGTATTTAACTTCGTGGTACAGAAGCAAGTCGTTATGACAACAAGCCTCTTTTTTAGTTGGAAACGAGGTTGTTATTGTTATTGATTAATTTTTCTATAATTTCGTCACAAGTTGTGATCCAGCAATTTTTCCGTACGCAGCATTCTGCGATATTATTGTGATTCAATCTAGCGCTGACCAGCAAATTTAATTGATTCCAATTTAAAAATTTTAATTAATCTCTTGCAGTAGCTTTTTCAAATATTTTTAGATTTTGTAATGATATTGATAACTTCCTTTTTATTTTGATTCTACTCTTTTTATTAGTTATTTTTCAATAATATTAATGAATTTTAGCAATGTTGATTACATTATTTGTGATTTTTATTGTTTATCATTTTAGAAATCGATTCTTGATTTTTCTCATTTGTTTTCTTTTTTAATAGTTTGTTAATGCGATTCAAATCTGACAAGCACATCTTAAGTAAATGTTATGTTCCCACTATTGTTCTTTAATCGAATTTTCAGTATAAGACATAGGCAGAAAACTCAAAACTTGAGATCCTTGAGACAAAATATATAGACGTAAGACATAAGACGTAAGCCAGAAGACGTAAGACATAAGAAGTAAGACGTAAAACATAAGACGTAAAGATATAAGACATAAGATATAGGACGTAAGTCATAAGACGTAAGACATAAGACGCAAGAATGTAAGACATAAGACGTAAGATTTAAGGTGTAAGACATAAGACGCAAGAATGTAAGACATAAGACGCAAGAATGTTAGACAAAAGACGCAAGAATGTAAGACATAAGAACGTAAGGCATAAGACGTAAAATTTAAGACGTAAGACATAAGACCTAAAATTTGAGACGTAAGACATGAGACGTAAGAAATAAAATGTAAGACATAAGACGTTAGACATAAGACGTAAGACATAAGACGTAAGACATAAGACGTAAAATTTAAGATGTAAGAACATAAGACATAAGACGTAAGATTTAAGACGTAAAACACAAGACGTAGCGTAAAAGATGTAAGACATAGAAATAAGACACACGACAGACGTAAAACGAAAGACATACAGCGTAAGGCACAAAACGTAAGACATACAAGGACGCCAGAACGATTAAGGGGCAAGGGGGCAGGCTTGAGAAGAATGGCATTTGAAAAGTAATCCTCGACTATCAACAATTCCTTCGTAAGAGACATTTTGTTTCGATCTTCTGTAGCAGGAAGATCCTGTTTCGATCCTGAATATTGGCTATCTTTTGGCATAAGGAATTTGTTTGCAAGTTTTGAAAAATTTCATCACGAATAAGGCATTACAGTAAAAAAATTTAATATGAATCTTTTGATAATTACAAACGGCCGAGGTCGAACCCACTTCTATGAAAAGGACACTTTGGCCCCCCTTGCTTCACCTATCAAAAGACAACAGGGGCGGTTAACCCCACGCGCCCCCTTCTCTGGCGTCCGTGGACATAGACATTAGACGTAAAAACCATTGCTGTCGATTGCTCTTATGCTCAAGGGGGTTTTTTCAGGCACCATTTACGGGCGTAGGTGAGCCATCCCTTGACCGATTTTCCGATATGCAATCTTAGTTTGCAAAAAACTCCTTTTTTCTGCGACGAGATTTTTTCCAAGGATTGTCATACCCTTAATTACCCCAAAGCAACAGCTTTGAATAAGACTCGAAACACAAGAAATAATGCTTAGGTCAAAATGCAAAACACAATACACTATTTTTTATAAGAACCAGTAAATTTAAGTTCAGGCTGACTGTTCCTACTTTTTACGAAAATCTGAGGCTGGATTGTTCTTGATTTGTTCTTAAACTAATAGGGTGTAAGCAGTGCAATTGTTAGCTGTTGCGCTTTAGCTAAGTGTTCAGGCTCCGTTTCACGTTCCGTTCAAGTTCACGCCAACAAAGTGAGTGAGATATCCTTTATTTAAGAACTTATTTTCTTTATTCAAATGAAAACGGATAAAAAAGTATCCGTTTGTGCCTTGCGTTCACACTGCTCCACCTTGAAAACGGAGACTTTTGAAAACGCACTTTGAAAACGGAGACTTTTGAAAACGGAGGCTTTTGAAAACGCAAAAACACAGTTTGAACACCGAAAACGGATACTTTTGAAAACGCTAACAACAACAACAATACAGCAAGATGCTTAGACCGCGCCAATTTGAACAGCTTCTCTTAATACGGCTGATTCACTTGAAGTTAGTACACTACTTGGAGGAATATTAGTGGCAGTGAGTTGTGTAAAAAGGCTTTTAGCAGTCGCGAGTGCTGTAAATCAGTTCGTGGCGTTTTCTTTTTATCCATAGCGGAGCAATGTGCACGCGTCATCGTTTTCATACCGTTTTCAAATGTATCCGGAGCAGTGTGGACAGGCAAAACGGATCGATATGAAAACGGATAAAAACGAATACGGAGCAATGTGAACATAGCGTAAGTCCGTAGAATCTTACCCGACATACGACTGTCTATCCGACGACAATTTCCAGTCAATTAAAAGTCGCAGCCACAAGGCTCGTCAGAACATGCCCAGCCAAAACCAGCCTTAAGTGAAAAATCCAGATGAATTAGCAATGTGTCTTTAGAAATGTTATCTCTTGCAAACAAAACGATTGTTTGATTGAAATATAAATCTTGAAATAAGAGCAATATTAGGAACACGTTATGTTACCTAAAGTTATCAAAAAAATATTATCGAATATTCGAGACTCTAAGAGTATCCAATATTATCTGGTTCATAATCTGATTAAAGAAGGTCAGAAGTAAGTGGAAGGACTGGAGAGCAGAGATGGCGCCAGAAAAGAAATGCTGGGGGGGGCTGTAATGTCAGAGTACCGACAGTGAGTGAACCACCAACAAAGATCTAATATAACACCATTTCCGCTGTGACAATTCCAGTTCAAAAAATGAAAAAAAACTGAAAAAAAAAATCAAGCAATGAAAAAAATAAAAAAAATCACGAAGTGGAAGTTATGAAAGTGCCAACATTGCTTAAATTTTTTCAAAAATTGAAGTGCCGACGGAGGGGCTCAATGAATTTTGGGGGGGGGCTCCTGCCCCAAGCACCCCTGGTGGTGCCATCCCTGCTGGAGAGAAAATGCTTTCTATGAATTTTTCGAGGCACACAAGCCCCCCCTCCAAACGATAATAGTAACAGCCGTTTTTTTGGTTGGTAATCCCAGGAAAAGGTTTAAGAGCCTATGCGCTCTTTTTTTTAATAAGAATAATTTTATTAGAACAAAAGCCTCAAAATTTGTCAAAAGTTAAGAACAAGCTGAGGCTGAGCTACTGTAAAATGCAATTTTGAACAACGTTTTATCTCAGAAACGATGATTTTAGCCACGCGTGGGTGCATTTTTTGTGAATTTTCAAACTTTTTGGCAAATGAAGGTTGTCTCACTCAGTTAATTTAGCAAATAAGCTAGCAATTGAACTGCAAATTAAGAAAACAATGCAAACATTTCCGGATTTTCAGGAAAAATTAAGAACAGTCAGCCTCAACCTAAACTTACTGGTTCTTGTAAAAAGAAAAGAGTGTATCTACTGTAACTAAAATCTCAGTGTTGAAAGGAAAGAGAGAAGGGATATGCTAAGAAGAGAGGAAAGATCGAGCTTGTTTAGTTTTGTTTTCAATAAAGACAGGTTGTAAGAATCTAGGAAACAAAAAGGGGGTACCAGGGACCGCGTACTACTCTAAAAGTGGAGGGGCTGAAATGGGTGTGACCGAAATTTTTTGTGGCCATGTCCTCTAGAACGCCAAATACTTGCTTATTTTTATTGAATTTTTATAAAGAGTCTGGTTCAGAGAAAATATCAATAACTATAAAAATAGATGTAATAAGCTCGAGGGTAATAAAAAGCCAAGCTAACCAAGTTAGAAAATACATCACAGGCCCGTCGGAACCGGGGGGCTGGGAGGGCTGGAGCCCCCCCAATAATTGTCAAACAGTAGTATGTTTCCTTTATAACAGTGTACTGAATGAGAAGGAAAACGATGGGCAGCCCCCCCCCCCCAATATGAATTTCGTTCCGACTGCACTGCATCATATCATTAAACAAGATGAAACACCTAGAAAATGAACAAATTGGTTCCCAGTCAATGAGAACTGCTACTACATACGAGTAAACTATCCAAAGTTGCGTTAGAGTAAACCTTCAAAAAAAGTTTATAGCCGATTATTGCAAAAAAGTGGATGGGCTATAGCTGCTGCTAGTCCAATGGCTGCGCGGTGCCTGGGGGTAGAGCATTCCAAACTTTATTAGACCTTGGTAGGAAGAAAGAGCTGTGGGATTGAGCTCTTGCGTTCGGCAAAGAAAGTTAAAATACAGATGACAGACCCAAAAGGCAAATGTATTTGTTGGGGAGACGAGCAAGAGAAAGTTTTTAAAAAAGTGAGGCAACCCTCCGTCATGGAGTCAAAGAGCATGCGCACAGAACGAAGTTATTATTACGCATGCTCTCTGAATCCAGGACGGAGGGCTGCCTCACTCATTTGAAAATTTTCGCTCGCTCGTCTCCCCAACAAGTATGTTGAATAAAAATGTGGCAAAGGTTTAACAGTTTTAGTGTCGTGACATGTTGGCTGATTTTGCACAGCAAGCCAGGTATCTGGCAAGCTGTTGTGAAAAATGACCTCGAAGTTAGGGAGCTGGGGGCGGGGCGTGGGAAAGTGAAGCTTACCCTGCTTTTTACGGGGCTTTTCACACTTTTTGTTGTTAATTGAGTGTTAAGACTCCGATGCAAATTTTCAGGAAGGGGAGTCAAGGGTAAATTAGAGAGCTATAATAAAAGGTTTTGCAACAATTTCTATTATTTTTCAAACTGATCATCATGGCTTTTATTAACATACTATCCAGCAAGGACCTAATATCACGCAACATATCACAGATTGAAGGGGCCAACAAGTTTGGAGGGGGCTAAACATGCTGAAAACCACGAGCAGGTCGAATTTTGTATGATTTTCGGCAAATTTAGAATATTGGGGGGGGGGCTTAAGCCCCTGTAGCCCCCCGCTTCCGCAATCTCTGCTTACTATTGTGGGGGAGGGGGGGGGGTGCAATTGCCATTCAGGCACCGCGGAGCATGACAAATACTAAGTAATAAACTACCAGAAAAGCCTCTTTTTATACGGTTTTAGCCCCCCCACTTTTGCAACCACGCCGTTTGAATTAGTTTGAAATACATTTCAGAATATTTCTTGCAGTAATTTTCTTGCAATCGTTTATAAAGTTTTACTTTTTTTAGGCACACTTTGTTACGTTTCGTTAAATCCAGTGCTTTAAACGGAATTTCTTACTTTATGCGGCCCCCTAGAGCTCGAGGCCTGGGGCAATTTGCCCCTTCTTGTCCCCCTCTCAGTAGCCCTGTTCACATTATTCGCAGCCCTTTCACAGGGCCATGGCTGTCTATGTTGATCTCCAAGTCCCCAATCCTGAACTATGATCATGATGATGATGATAGTCTACATGATGATAGTCAAGTTATCATGATGATAACAACTTGAGTCTACATGTAAGAGGGGGATTTTTTCACCCGAAATATTTTCTGCTTTTCACTTGTTTCTGCTTTTTGTTCTGAAATCTATTTGGTGCTTTTGGTAAAAAAATATTGTTTTCCTAGAACACTGATGAGACCATCATTGATCCATTAATCAATTATCAAAACAAATTCATTTATTTTCGTTAGATTAATTTATTCGAGCCAGCCCCCAAATTTATTGATAAGGACCAACTTTCCAAGCCCTGCCCCCAGCCAAATTAGTAAGAGCTCAGCCACTGTTGAAACAAACCGCTTTCTAGTTAGTGTCTTGTTTTATTTCAAATGATTTTACAAACTCACTTGACAGGGGCCCACCGGGAAATCTCCCGGTGTTCCGCCCCTGACCACAGCAAAAAAGTGTGCTTAATTTCATGTGTCATTTGCTAGAATATCTCGCTATCGGATAACCATCTTCTCTATAAGAACAATTTATAAGAACACGAGCCTCAAAATTTGCCAAAAAGAACAAGCTGAGGCCGAGCTACTGTAAAATGTGATTTTGAACAAAGTTTTTATGCATGAATCATGAATCCCGAATTAAATTAAATCCCGAAAGCAAGAAGTTTTTTGTCATCTAGGGGTGCCTTTTCGGTAAATTTTCAAACTAGGCTCACTCCGTTTGTTGGGAAATGGGGCTGGAACATTTCCCTAGAGCATAATAGCTAGCGATGGCACTGATTACACCCTAATAATTCAAGAACAAATTAAGAACAAAAATTTGCAAAAGTTTGCAAAAGTTCACACCCTTAAAGTTTGCAAAAATTAAGAACAGCCAGCCTGATCTTAGATCTTCTGGTGTTTATTAATAAGGTGTTGAGAACATGGCCTGTGTTGAGTACATGGGACTCAAAAGCTTTCATACTTTCCCACATGTCCAAAGTTTTTCTCATTTTGTAACTGCTATCTTAAATTTAAAACGGAAATCTGTTCCATAATCAAGTTGTTTTATTTCTGTTGGTTCTTGTGTCTCAGGCCCGTCGGGGGCTGGGAGGGGGGCTGGAGCCCCCAATAATTTATCCAACTGTGGTATATTTTCTTTATAACAAACAGTGTACTGAGTGGGAAGGAACACAATAGGCCCCCCTATGAATCTCGTTCTGAGGGCACTGTATCTAGATAAATTCTGTGAATGAAACCGGGTTAAATTGACTCGCAGGGGCCTCTGTAGATATTATCAACTTTTTGGATATTTTGTGAACGTCGCTTTACAATTTGGGGCAATCTTTCCAAACCTAAACCCTATTTACCTTACCCATTGTATTGGTTTCACCATTGCCCTTGTATTGGTTTCACGTTGTTGATTGGATGATTAAACAATAGTCAAATGAAACTGATTACTGATTGGATGGAAGAATGTTCGGAACATCAATTTTTATCCGTCAGTGAGTAGAAGCTTCGAGCCTATGTTGTTGTCAAAGGAAAGGAGTCCTACTTCGTTCGGTTGTTATATTTTCTGTTTTTTATGCAGGAATTGATGCCGATCAGATGTCAGTTCAAGGAGTTTTTATAGCACTGTCTGTGATTTGCTTCTTAAAAGGTATGTTCAAACTTTGAAACTTTCGTGATAATACATTGCGTGCAAGCAACGTCCATTTGTTGTGTATTGCGGCAGGACTCCTAACCTCCCGATGCAAAAATATCGCGGTTTTTTAATTCCAACAAAACCGTCGCTGTACTTAGATTGACTCTTAATTAATTTCCTATCCATGCTAGTCACGAAACAGGCTTTAATGCCTTCATATATTGCCTTGTTTGATCAATACCATCCTTGCCAGAATATGCCGTGTTTCGCCCGATGCCGATGCCTCTTTGAATGACACTCGCATTGACTTCGTTCAACGTGATTGTTTATCAAAATTCATTAACAAATCTTTCTCCCTCTAATTAAATTTTCGCAACATTTAATGCCTGGTTCTCTTGGAAATCTCGCTCAACAAACTGCGTGAAATCAATAGTATGTATTTCACAACGAGTCGTTCATTGCAATACATCTGAATACCTGAAACCCGTCGGTCGACCATTGATGTCAACCATTTCTTTAGCATACCATGCAAAAGCATACCGGATGCCAACTAGATTGATGCCTGTCTTTGTTGATTTTTTCAAAAGCTGGGTCAAGGACTTCACACTAGTATTTCGTACTACTGCCGCACAAATAGAACCATCAAAACCAACTGTTTGGGTTCCTGTTTATAAGAAATCTAAATAAAATATCTCCCAATCCAATCCATCACACAACATCATCTTATCTTGATTATCCAACATCAAAAGGTTTAGTATTCACAATAAAATGAACTTATTCATCATAAAATAATATGAAGTTGTAGACACATTTAGGCCATGCTGGGCGTCCTGTCTTTCTGATTCCCTCTCGCCGTATCATAAATTCTAGCCACAGAGAAATAGCAACTATTCTTATGATTCACAGATTAATACATAGTTCTATCAAATTCCAATGCATTCGTGATTTAGATGTTGTTAGTTTAAAATCAGACTAAGTTGTGAATTGCTTATTTCAGTTCGAAATATTGCATGACTTGGTCTCTGTCCTTTGTGGGCCATTTTGCAATTTTAATCCTGTGGCGAAGAGAGTACTGACTTTAAAATCCGCACAAAAACCAGTTTTCTATGTCCACTATTCTATTGTAAAGCTAATAGCTAATTTTGTTGAGTTCGCTGACAAATATTTGTTTGAGTGTAGTCAAATTTTATGCTAAATTCCTTGTTTATTCTAAATCGCAATACAGTCAGTAGACTGCGCTGGTATAGTCACGCCAAATATATTGCTTCAGTAGTTGTGACTGCAAACGCAGACTGTAAATGGAGCTTTATTGAACAGTTAAACATATTTAGGCCTAAATTTCATGTGATTGTCACCAATAGTATTTCTTTAATCGGATTCAATTCTACTCATATTTTCATCGTAAGGTTTCGAGCATGCTTCGATATGGAGTCAACAAGGACAGTATCTTTCCATTTCGACCTAAAAACCTGTGTCAATTAGTCCTCATTCTTTAAAACATTTAAACATCATCGACCAGTAATCTGTGATCCAAAACTTGCTAATTAAAGTTTTTAGACTTTCAATTTTTTTAGACTATTTAAAAGTGCAAATTTATTATGATTCCACATGTTCTGGTGCCATTATTGTTTGAAATTTTATTTAGATAAGTTCGATTTGCAACATTGCAACATTTTGATCCCAATCTTGATTATCCCAAAAGTTGAAAATAAGCCATAATTCATATTAAACAGTGCAAATTTCCATAGTATCTGATGTTGTTTTGATGAAAAAACACTCAGGAAAACATTTGTTCTATATATATATTTTTGTGTCAGTTTGGATTAAATTTTTTTGTTGAATTTTATTTAAGTCTGCTATTGTTGTTAGTAGTAACAGTGTAGTCTAGTGAAGTGTATTTTAATAAGAAGTTTAGTCTACCCAAATTAAAGTTTGTTCTTGGAAAATTAAGCACTAACAAAAAGCCTGGAAAATATTGAAACCTGCTTAAGATTACAAAAACCACTGGTTTTAAAATGTTGATAGGAAATCAGACAAAAGGTCTGAAACATTGCTTTTAAGAATTGAAAATTGCTTTTAAGTTACATGGAGATAGCAGACAGGGCACAGCTCCATAAGCTTTGATTTTCAGTGTCCTAGAACTATCTTCTGAAACGACATGAAACAAACACAGATCAATTCAATTTTTTATATTTGAAGGTAATGTGTCCATATAAAAGGACTGTATATACCCAACTTGGCAAGTAACATCAGCATAATGGCTTACAATTGAAAGTTTGAAATTTGCACTTTTTGCAATGCAAAACTGCTCACATGAAAAAGCTAACCTCACAGCTGGGTGGATAAACAGATTTGAATTTGTATTTGTGTTTGTTGCTACCCAGCATCCAAAGGTAGTTTTTAGGACACTGAGAAGCTAATGCTTATGAAGCAATGCCCTGGTCCTTCCTCTTGATGTGACCACACGTTGTGATTCCTACGCCTGGAATAACAGAGAGCTGGCGACTCTCCCCACTCTGGATGAAAGTTTGGTCATGTCAGGGACTCGAACCACGGACCCTTGGGTCTGTAGTCAGCACCTCTAACAACTGAGATCCTCGCACCCTAACATAACAGAACATAACAGAACAACTGTTATGGCTGGGGTGATGACATCCTGTAGAAATATTTTATAAATGAAATGAAATGAAAAATCGCCTGTTTCTGAAAACCCTTTTACCTTTAAAATGGAAGTTATGTTTCTATGCTGCCTGAATAAGATAATTTTTATAACCAATCAAATTTTCCGTATGTTTACATTCTGTAAAAGATTATATAATCTACAGAAGATTGTTTCTATTTTTAAATACATGCAAGGGATTAGGCTCTGATAATTTTTAAAAAAACTCTTACTTCTTAAAAAATTAATGGGTCATTACTTTAAAGAAAGGTTTATTTTACATCAAGGCATATATAAGTGTTTTTAGGATGTTGTAATGTCTTAGAAAAATATAAGTTATTGATTATTTTTTGAAAATATGATAAATTATCTCTAAAGTGACCAGATATAAAAGTTTGACTTCTTGGTTTATTTATGGATGGCATTGCTCAATTGATGTTGTCGCTTTAATGTCATTTCCTGGTCTTTTGGTTCAGTGGTTGTGATTTCATTTCAATAAAATGTTCTGAATAAACAACAAAGCTTAAGGCAAAATTTAGCATCAATAAAATTTATTTCAACAATAAAGATATTTTATACCTTTTGTATGAAACTTTGATGTTCTTTTATATTTTTGTCATTTTCATTCCTTGATATTTCTTGTCCTGATAAAAAAAATATAACAGCAGCTATATTTTACAAAATAGAAGTGTGGACCCCCTCCCCCCATAGAATGTTGATTTATTTTCTCAATACTTTCATACAGCTTTCAGTGAAGAAATTTTTACCTTCAGGATCAAAACAGCCCAATTGAACAACATTGTAATGGGGGTAAGGGGAGGGGGACTTTTTTAAAAAAAGCTTCAGCTTTGGGCAAGTGTTCCAACAATTTTGGCAAGGATTGTAGATATGATTTGCCCCAAAAATCTTTGAAGGACAGCATTTTGACACAGTGGCAGATTTAAGGGGGAGGGGTAAATGGGGGCAGTTGCCCCCTCATTTAGTTGAAGCAAGATACTTCATTTAAAGACCTTCAGTCATGCTCAGACTATATGTCATTAATTTGACATAATTATTTTGAAAAATTTACTTGATCTTCCATAGAGAGCCCTATATCAGTAGTTAGCTCTGAAATTGTTGTAACACGCATCTTGTTATCAATTTCTGAAAATTTTTCAGCCAGCCTCTTCCCACACTATTAACTGTCCTGGATCTGCCCCTGTTTTGACTTGGCTTAGCTGCCTTCTGACACAGCTAAATGACCAAACTTTCATTAAGATGAGGAGATTTGTCAGATTTTGGTACCTAATTCCAGTGATAGGAGAAAAAGAGAAACAGATCACTTCCCAAGTAGTTAAAGACACAGACATAAGGTCAAAAGGTTTGATACCCTGACGAGACAAAACGCTCATTTAGAATGAGAAGATTTGCCAGATTTCTGTAATTCCAGGCATAGGAATAACACAGTTTGGTGAGAAACAGGTCACTTTCCAAGTAGTTAGAGTCACAGATATAAGGTCCAAAGGTTTGATACACTGACAAGACAAAACGTTCATTTAGAATGAGAAGATTTGCCAGATTTCTGTAATTCCAGGCATAGGAATAACACAGTTTGGTGAGAAACAGGTCACTTTCCAAGTAGTTAGAGTCACAGATATAAGGTCCAAAGGTTTGATACACTGACAAGACAAAACGCTCATTTAGAATGAGAAGATTTGCCAGATTTCTGTAATTCCAGGCATAGGAATAACACAGTTTGGTCTCATCTCAAGTGTACATGGTTTTAGTCCCTGACATGACCAAACTTCCACTATTCCTGTCAGCTCTCTGTTATCAAATCAAGAGGAAGAACCAAGACAAGACACTGCTTGATAAACATAGCTTCTCATTTTTCTAAAAACTTAACACAAAGATGATTTGAAAGATAATTCTGTTGTTATACAGGGATGCTGGAACATATTTTGGGTACAGGGAGCTCTAGACATATTAGCAAACTTTTATGATTGCCTAGACATTGATATCAAGCAAGATGTAATTTGAACTTCAGCAAAAATTGAGGGGGCTATAGCCCCCAGCCCCTCAAGGCTCAGGCATGCCTGTTATTCATATTTACATATGTAGCTCAAATCAAATTTTTACCCCTAAAACCATGAGTGTAGTTGGGAATTTGACATTGGGGGCCGAAAAATATTTTTAAAAACATATGGAAATGACTTTATTAAATATAACCGACAGAGGTGATGCTCAAACATTTGGGGACCTGCCAGAATTTTGGAAGCCCTCCTTTTGCCGACCCCCTTTCGCCGACCCCCTTGCCTGAAAGTAACCTAATGATCCTTATCTGAGTATTTTCAAGATTCACACAGGTCTGCTGTCGTCTGCTGTGAGCTCACATCATGTTTCCAGTCTGATCCTTCATCAAGGCACCTTCAAAATTGTTTTTTGCTGTGGAATGTTGTTCAAGTGTCTGGTCATTGGAGACTCGATGATTTTTTGCTCGATGGTTCTGTGTAAGGAATTTTGAGAAAAAAATCATTGTTCCAGAATTTTTTTCATATAGACTTTTTATAAAAACCAGTAAATCTATTTATAAAAACCAGAAAATATTTGGGACAGTAGACTATTTTAAACATCGCGGCAGCACTCATAACCCTAGGTTGTAATTCTATGCCTCTCCTGATCACAAACGTCCACTCAAGCTTGATTCATTGTTTTATATATGTAATTATTAATTATTCATTCTTAATTGCTTTTTATTCTAAATTTTTGTAAAATAGGCCTACATTACACTCTTTTTTTTATAAGAACCAGTAAATTTAAGTTTCGGCGGACTGTTCTTGATTTTTTTGAAAAACTGAAGCTGGATTGTTCTTAATTTGTTCTTAATTTCATAGGGTGTAAGAAGTGCAATTGGGAGCTTTTTCACTCTAGGGAGCTGTTCAGGCCTCATTTGTTAAGAAAGTTACTAAAAGACAATCTTCTTTTGCCCACAAGTTTGAATATTTACTAAAAAAGCAACACATACACATGGCTAAAAATCCTCATTTTTGAGAAAAAACGTTGTTTAAAATAACATTTTACAGTAGCTCAGCCTCAGCTTGTTCTTCATTTGTTCTTATTATAACTTTTGACCAATTTTGAGACTTGTGTTCTAATAAAATTGTTCTTATAAAAGAGTCTTTTGATAATTTTTAATAGCTTCTGTGTCATCTTTGTGATCAGTTTATTGACAGCAAATTTAAAAATTGCTTTGTAAAGTACTTTACTTTATACAAGAGATGTTTATATGTAAGTAGAAATATAGCTGAAATGGCTATCTACTGGATTCTGTGAATCTTACAATGAATTTTGAATAAAGATGATAATCAGAAACAAAGCAAAACGACACAAGAACACAATAAGTTGAAAAATTGAATTTTAAAATAATTTGAATGTGAAATTTCATTCATATGTTTGATATTTTAACATGATTCAATATAGTTTAGGTCTGAAGTTAAGTATTTCTGTCTTCAACATAAAATTATCTGGAACCCAATCCTAAAACTTAAAAAAGCTGATTATTTAGATGAATGTCGAAAATTCGTATTTAGAGTAGGTATTTTTTATTTCATTTTTAATTTCCCTGGAGTGAAGATGAGCTGGATATTTTATTTGTTGATTACTAAGGAGAACCAGGAACTGAAAATTGATATGGATTAGTTTTATTAATTCACAAACAATATCAGAAAAATTGTTTTTGTCTTTTTTGAAAGTCCATCGATTTAAAACGAGTTTTTCTAGGATTTGAAAATTTGTTAAGAAAAAATTCAGTTTCCACAAAAGTCGGTGGGATTAATTTTCGCTTGCTCTGCTTGACCGAAAATAAAGCTCACAGAAATATTTGGTACTTAAAACTGGTTGCGCAAACTTCACTTGTGAGAGGTTTTTGAATGAGCTGAAATTGATTTCTATTGATTGCTTTGATCAGAGCCTATCTGTGCGTGACTCTTAAAATACAGCTGTGCTTTTGCTGGGTCTCTTTGCCTTCATATTGTGAAGTTATCGCTGTTTGTGGCGTATCTTCTTCACCGAGCAGCTGTTGTGACAGGATGAAACAGACACAAGCAGGGGCGTTGTGGCTAGGCGGGTCACCGGTGGGAAATTTCCCAGTGGGCCTTTTTCAAGTGAGTTTGTTAAACCCAGTACAAACAGGCCTCTGTGGAAGAGATGCATGGAAAATGAACAGGCCTGCCGAGAGGGGGACAAGGAGGGGCAAACTGCCCCAGGGCCTCGAGGTCTAGGGGGCCTCTTAAAGCAAGGGATTCCAATTTAAGAACAGATTTTTAACGAAATGCAGCAAGGTATGCCTAAAAATTGTCAAGCTTGGTAAACGACTGCAAAAAGAATCTGAAATGGATTGCCATCCGACTGCCATCCACAACGGGTTAGAGAACCTTCTGGCGACATGTGGTTTGTGATTTGAAATGTCATACAAATGAGTGGGCCTTTCTATGATCATTTTCTCGCGGCCTTTTTCACAAAAGCAAATCGTCTTCATTTTTTCTTTGACCCTTCTTGACCTATTGATGATCCGTTTCGAAACCGTTGTCTTCCAAATGGGAACTTGAATTCCTGTCGTTCTGTCTAGAATAGTTTTCAATTGTAACGCTAAAAGTTTTCCTGAAAAGCAGAGGCGCGGGAAGCACTTCAGAGGAGGAGGTGCACAGATAAGAAGGGACATCAGAAGCAGGCACCATTTCGCATTAAAGGGGTACCATGTCGCATAAAAGGGGCACCACCTGGCATAAAAGGGGTACCATGTAGCATAAAAGGGACACCATGTCGCATTAAAGGGGTACCATGTCTCACAAAAGGGGCACCACCTCGCATAAAAGGGACACCATGCCGCATAAAAGGGACACCATGTCTCATAAAAGAGGCACCATGTCTCATAAAAGGGACACCATTTCGCATAAAAGGGACACTATGTCACATAAAAGGGCATCATGTCGCATAAAAGGGACACCATGTCGCATAAAAGGGACACCATGTTGCATAAAAGGGACACCATGTTGCATAAAAGGGGCACCACCTCGCATAGAAGGGACACCATGTCGCATAAATGGGACACCATGTCGCATAAAAGGGACACCATTTCACGTAAAAGGGAACCATTTCGCATAAAAGGGACACCATGTCGCCTTAAAGGGGTACCATGTCGCATAAAAGGGACACCATGTCGCATAAAAGGGGCACCATATACTACAAAAGGGACACTATGTAGCATAAAAGCGGTACCATGGCGCATAAAAGGGACACCATTTCACGTAAAAGGGGCACCATTTCGCATAAAAGGGACACCATGTCGCATAAAAGGGACACCATGCTGCATAAAAGGGGCGCCATGTCGCATAATAGGGGAACATGTCGCATAAAAAGGACACCATGTCGCAGAAAGGAGCACCTCTTCATAGAGTTCACTTCTCAGAAAAGGGCATCCTTCCAAAAGTTGTATCACGTGCCCCCGGTGCACCCTCCGTTCCGTTGCCCACCGCTAAAAAGCGTTTTATTTTCTCCAGTATTGCCACAATTCATATTTCTAGGGTTTTCTGAGAATACCAGTTGTTGAAGTCTAGGTGTTGTTTAGAGACTTGTCAGAGAGTTTTGTTTGATTGTGTTTATTCATTGATAAGATTTGCTGGTTTTGTAAACACCAATATCTTTATCAGTGTCTTTGTTGAACATCAATTATTAATCGTAGTTATCAATATAATCATAAAGCCATTGTCAAATTCATAATCATAATTAATAATCAAATGCTTCAACATTGTCATTAATTATCATAATTTTCATAAATCATTATCAAAATCATAATTTGTCATCAAAAGCTTCAACAGTATCATTAATTATCATCATTATCATGATTCATCATCAGAGGCTTCAACATTATCATTAATTATCATAATTTTTCATAAAACATTATCAAAATCATAATTAATCATCAGAAGCTTCAACATTATCATTAATTATCATAATTTTCATAAATCATTATCAAAATCATAATTAATCATCAGAAGCTTCAACAGTATCATAAATCAGCATAATTATCATAAACCATTATCAAAATTATGATCATAATTAATCATCAAAAGCTTCAACATTATCATTAATTATCAAAATTTTCATAAATCTTTATCAAAATCTTTAATTATCGCCATTACATGATTCATCATCAAAGCCTCAATTTTATTAAAATCATATTAGTAAATCGTCGTAAGCTTCAACTTCAGCAAAAATTATCCTTATTTTCATATTTATTATAATTATCATGAATAATTGTAATTATGATAAATAATCGTCGAAATCACCATGATTGACATAAATCAGCAGTAAATATAATCATTATAATCACAAATCATCCCCTATGTCATTACTAAACGAGCTGTATCGAGGCTACCCTATAGCCATAGTCAGTGGGAGCTGTCTAGAATCCATACTGCTCGACCTGATGACGTAATTAGTTTACCCTAAACCTTACCCTAAACCTTACTCTAACCCTAACCCTAACCCTTACTCTAACCCTAACCCTAACCCTAACCCTAACCCTAACCCTTTACTTGAAATAATTAATCATGCTTATTTATGACTATTAATCATGCTTATTTATGACTATTAATCATGCTTATTTATGACTATTAATCATGCTTATTTATGACTATCAGGTCGAGCAGTATGGAAACTAGACAATTCCTAGTCAGTGAGACTAATTAGAATCATGAAATCGCACTCTGATCAATTATTGAACTATTAGTTAGCCGTAGTTTAGCGTGCATCGTATATGACAAACGTGTAAGACATTGTTTTATTCAAAGACACTGTTATGGAGTCACACAACAGAAATTGGCGTCATCCTCCGCATCTTCTTCTCCTTGTTTGTTCAGAGCGCCTCGCAGCGTTGGGTTTTTGGTGGCTTTTTGCGTTTATTGACAAGGGTTTTTCCAGGGGACACCTACAGGGGGCAAGTGCCCCGGGGGCTGGGTCCATTCTCAAGCCCATAATTTTGGAGCCTATATTAATTTTCATTTTCTGGAATCTTTATTCGTTTTCAAGCAAGATGTATTCGCACAAACGCAGTCGTTGCCCGAGTGTCCGGCCTCGCAATTGGCGGCCCTTTGGTATTTCACTCCTTTCCAACATCGTATGAGGTTCTTTTGATAAATAAAGTTTTCGGAAATTTTTCCCAAAAGCAAAGCAATTTTTATATCAACTATGAAAACGGAAAGCAATTCTTCCAGCCTCCTCTCCCTATTGATCCAACCCCCCCCCCCCGATTATTATCATATGGAACCATTTTTCGAGGCCACGCACTCAATTTCCAAGTATCGTGTGAATGTGTTTCTCCCTACTCCCCTTTAACAAGAACACGTGACTCCAGTTTCAGCCTGGCTTTTCCTATTCTTGGCATGCATTCGGCCTAAAGTGTTTCTTATTTTGTTTCTTATTTTTCAATGAGATTCCCTGTGCATAGTAGTGTGCGGACATAACATGTGCTTGATAAAGTTATTAATGCTGTTTTGTTTATCGCTGTCTGTTTTTCATGTAACTGTTTTTCATTTTTCAATTTTAGCCTGTATTTTAATTCTTGAGTTTTGTTGAATTTCAGCCTGCCTTGTTTCTTGTGTTATTTTTATTTTTTGGGGTAAATCTCAGCGAGGGGCAATTCACCCTTGCAAATATGGTACGCGATTTTCTCTAAAACTAAAGGATTTCTGGGAATTTTCAGAAAAAAACCATTGGACTTTTTTTACAAAGGGTGTACGAGACTTTCTTGGAGTTATTTGCCCCTCAAATCTCAGTCTGATGTTTTCTATAAGGTTTGTTATTATATAAAAACAGGGTCTTCGACGAAGGGGGGCAGGGGGCTACGGCCTCTCCACTTTTTTGCAAAACAAAATATCTTTTTCCAAATCTTTGTGTTATGATTGCTAAATTTTCTCTTGCCCCCCCCCCCTCCACTTTTCGACTTGCGTTGGAGCCCATGAAAGAGGCGTATATCGTCTGAATGTGTTCCCCTCTATTTGCACCCGAAGAGTTGTGTGATTCCTAATCCTTTCAACGAAGAAAAGGCCAGTATACTTTGTCTGTGATTGTCTAGAAACTGTCACGCCATGTGTCCTTATAATACACGGAACGCTAGGATTCCAGGTAAATTTTATCATTGCGTGGAAGTAAGACAATCAGGGCCACCGAGCGGGGGGTAATGAGGCAAATTGCCCCGGGGCCTCCAGATCTAAAGGGCCTCGTAAAGTAATAAGTTCCATTTTGAAAATGTAATTAATCTAACGTTGCAAAATGGATGCAAGTTTGCAAGAATTATTCTGTAAAGCATTTTAAGCTAATCTAAAGGATGTAGTCGCGAACATTTTCTGTTCCATGTGCACGCAGGGGCCTCGTTCTGCATTTTGCCCCAGGGCCTCCAAAACCTCTCGGTGGCCCTGAAAAGAATCGATTTAATCTAGGGGCGGACACTTGGTCAAATGTTTGGGGGGGGCAGCCTATTGTTTTAATAAGATGACATCACATTTCCCATTGTCTTAGAAAAAAGAACCATTGCTCTCCAAAGTATTGAGGGCGACGGCCCCTGGCCCCCAGGCGTCCGCCACTAAGTTTATCTTCTGGGGTCATCAACCCCTAGAAATTTCATTGTAGATTTTGACGTTACAGACATCATCTTGAACTGAAAGCAACATAGGGGTAACTTTGTTTACAAGAAGCCGTGTCGTACGTAGTTCGTGTACCATACCAGCTTTTGCTGCAGTATGCCGTGCAAGTCTGAAACAGTCAACGGATGTCTAGGCTGGTCTTTTTATATTGGTCGTTATTCGTGCATCGTGACTAATAAAAAGCTCGTTGCGAAATGAGAATCAATGTCTTATGCGCCTTGGTCATCATAATCATCATCATCAACACCACCAATAACAATGTAATCATAATCATCATAAATAGTTTATTCATCATGGTGAACAATAACAACAACTATTCTCATGACCTGGATCATCATAATCATCATCATCAACAACACCACCAACAACAATAGCAACAACAACAACAACAACAACAACATTATATCTGCATTATCATTTTCACGGAACCGTTTATACAAAAATTAGTAGTGAAATGATAATTATGATAATAAATGCTAATTTTTACGAATAATTGCCCTAGTAGTGTTTTGCAAAAGGTCTGATGTTTTCTAAAGGTCTATAGATCTGCTGGCTTTGTTCTTACAAATATTCCGCGTTTCCCCCCAGGACATTGGCGGCATTTCCTCATATTTCCCGCGTGCTTCCTCGGCATTTAGATATCCCGCGTTTTATCAAATGATTTTACTCCAGCATCTATTCGCTTTTAACTTAATCTTTCCCCTTGCTTCTGTTATTGTGTATTGTTATGCTAATGAGATGTTTCGTCATATGCTAAAGTAATTTTTGCTGACTTTTCACGCGTTTTTTCGCAGCATCTCACGCAGAAATCAGCTGGTCTGGGGAACTTGCATACCCACTGCCATCAATATTAGAAGATCGGGTGTATACAACCTCATCTGAAGGCGAGACAGTCTCTTTACCATGCAAGACAAGCTGTGAATGCCGGGAATCTGACAAGATCACGTTGTCATGGCAACAGAATGGGCAACAGCTGGTAGCAGATGCTAATACGCGAATACTAAAAGATGGAACACTGGAAATACAGAATGTGACGAGTAGTTTAGAAAATATCGAATTTAGATGCGTGGCAAGTGTTGGGAACTGGTCTGTTACAAGCGTTGGCAGAAGAATCAGAGTGTTTGGTATGTTGTCTTTGTCACGTGTTATGTTTTTATTGCTGTAAATCCAGTGACGATAGCACGTGATTTTCCTTCCCAAGATGTAGCCAACATCACGTGGAATAGATGCAACTAGCATATCAAAAATTCGTCTTTGTGCATGGACGTTGAATAATGTTTATCTCTCCGTCAAACTTAACCGCTCATCAAAATGTCGAAACTATATTCAGCTTTCATGTAAAAAGTTGTTTTATTATTCATTCAACGGAAAACAAGCTTAAATACATTGATTATCACGTGAAATGGTCAATTCAGTCACATGGAATGGTCAAGTAGGTCACGTGGAATGGTCAAGTAGGTCACAGGGAATGGTCAAGTAGGTCACATGGAATGGTCAAGTAGGCCACGTGAAATGGTCAAGTAGGTCACGTGGAGTGGTCAAGAAGGTCACGTGAAATGGTCAAATAGGTCACGTGGAGTGTCAAAATTTTCATCAAGCGTTCTGGTGTCAAATATAGTGGGGTAACATACCCAGTGGTGGGGATTTGCCATACCAAAAACAGGGCTCGTGATCTCGGGTGTTTGTGTAATTTGAGAATAATATAAGGATTTGTTTACAGGGATTTCTTGGAGATTTTCAACTAATCATTAGTATCCATCGCAATATTTGTCACTAATATTCCCAAATACTGGCATTTATACCCATTATACCAGATGCTAGCACATAAACCCCCCCCCCCCTCCGCTCCCGGTTTTCGAGAAACTCTGATTTAGGGGATACAATTCTATTTGGGAGCAGAATAGTGCATCATTGTCTAGCGGTTCCAGAAAGGTCTTACTATAGGGCAAGCAGTTGCACCCCCTATCCTGTATTGTGTTTGTCGCACCCTGTATCCTGTTCTTATGTTCGTTGCACCCCCATCATTTTTTTATCAAACCTCGTGGCCACTCCAGTGCTGCATTAGCTAATACATCTTAATAAGCAGTATGACGTCAACAAACTGCGAAAGGAAGTACGCACGAGTCTTTGAGATTCGACAGGCACTTTAAGCAATATCACCAACAACCGCACCGCAAAGCAGTGCTGAGGTTTTGACAGCACTGTGTGTGCGCTGTTTTAACAAATGGCAGCCCAAAGCTTTAGGCGCAAGAGGTCTCAAGATGGAGAGACTCGATCAGCCTTATCATGCTGATGTGGGGGAACAATAGGTTGTTCGATCCAGTCTTTTTTCAGATCAGTTGTTTCGCCCCATATCAGAGCTCATCAGTACAGCTAGACTGAATGAGGACATAAAGCTGATCTATAACCAGCAGTTAGGCTGTCAATGGAAATGCAGGTCAGGTGGGTGGTAGTAAAGTGTCAAGAGAAGTGTGCACGAGTATTACAAACATTGAAAATCCTTCTTTAGTTTGGGAACACCTTTGAATTATCTGGTTTTGCAGCAAGAGCAGATTAAATTTAAATCCCTTTTACCTAAATCGGTTTGGTTGGGTTTATAGGTTGCAGTTTTTTGCTCAAATTTTGATAGGCTCTGATGCAATTAAACCTGTCAAAGGATTGGCAGGATTGTGTTGTTCGGATTAACTACGGCTAATAGGTACAACCCATGACCTTTGTGCCTTTAATCCAGTAATAATAATATAGTGAACTTTCGGATTAATGTCAGTGGATTAGGGATTCAGATACTCACGGATTGTCCAGCTTGAGTTACGATAATCCTTCTGTAAAAGAAACTTAATGTGGCAGTTTTAAAGTGAAGTGGATTTTAGATCAGGATAATTTTTTCCTGGATTTTCTATCATTTATCTAGAACAAAGGGCAAAGGAGGGGACGTTTAAGTTCAGGATTGCCATTGGCATCCTTGTTTTTGAGAAAAAATCAAGAGCCGTTAACCACACAAATCCTTCTGGTCCACAAAAGTTATGGGCCTAAACGTTTTTTGATTACCTGCGAGTACAGACGTGCAAATTCTGCAACTATGACAGGTTCAGCAAAATACAATCATTTTTTTTATATAAGAAACTGGCTATAAGAAACAAGTACTGGAAAGTCAGAAAAAATTAAG
>NW_027019653.1:2349476-2376189 GCF_013076305.1 Rhopilema esculentum
GCAAAGGAGGGGACGTTTAAGTTCAGGATTGCCATTGGCATCCTTGTTTTTGAGAAAAAATCAAGAGCCGTTAACCACACAAATCCTTCTGGTCCACAAAAGTTATGGGCCTAAACGTTTTTTGATTACCTGCGAGTACAGACGTGCAAATTCTGCAACTATGACAGGTTCAGCAAAATACAATCATTTTTTTTATATAAGAAACTGGCTATAAGAAACAAGTACTGGAAAGTCAGAAAAAATTAAGAAATTTCAGTACCCGAAGCAAAAAAATTAAGAAACTATTAAATCAGGATAAAACTGAGAACAACAAAAATTTTGTAAAATCCAAGAACATGATTGCCCTGATGGCCTAGAAATTAAGACACAAGAGATAAAAATATACTTTCCACATCTAAATACAGCGTCAGAATGGAAGCGAATCTCTTGACGTGGTAACAAATATTTTATAACATCATTCATGACATCATAATTCTTAAGAAACTCTTAAGAAACAATGAGTATTGAAATTTCCAGAGCATTAAAAAACTGGAAAATTCAACATCGACCTTTGTTTCTTATAAAAAAATGAGTATAGTCCCTGCATCATAAAAGAACCCTAATTTACGTAACTTTCTCAAATAACACTAACACGTTTTATAGGAAAGGAATTAATTTTTAGAAAATGACCTAAATTCGTCATTATGACGTAGCTATGACGTCACAGCCACGCCCAAATCCAAAACCATACACATCAAATTGACTGTCTTGAATTAAACGAACTTCTTGTCTTCGCATGACTTAAATTACCTAAATTCGTCATTGTGACGTAGCTATGACGTCACAGCCACGCCCAAAACCATACACATCAAATTGACTGTCTTGAATTTTAACGAACGTCTTGTCTTCGCATGACTTACGGTCTGCACCTTCAGTTAAGTCACCTTAACTATTTTTTTATAAAAATACACTTTGTAAGATAATTGAGGCTCGATTTGCCACAAAAAGAGCAACATAAGAACATTCCCAGCCTCAGATAAAAGATTAGAAGATAATAACGTCAGTTTTTGAAAATATTCTCCTTTGTTAACAAAACAGAGTAGATTTTCATAGCTCATTGACGTTACGTCATGCGAAACTGTTATGTAGTTGTTTTTAGAATCAACTTTTAGTTGTGGAAAAGTAAATGTTGACCCAAGTCTTAATTTAAGAACAACGTTGAAAAAGCTCCAACCTCAGATTACCGCAGAAGTATAAACGTAGAACCTGATCAGTAATTATCTGGTTTTTATGAAAAGAGTATAGCTTTTGTAAACTGTGGATCATCGGGTTGTATAAACCAAATTCCTGTAACAAATGTCTTATCTCCGCTATTTCGTGTCATCTTAAATCGGTCGTTGCTATCAAAAAGGTCAATAAATGGCGATTAAATACAAATTTGGTTATTTTTATTTTGCAGGCGACAGTAAGAACCCGGTGAGTTTGCAGCCAAGCAGACAATCGTTGCCCCCTAGAAATACTCTTATCTTGAGTTGTAATGTCGAATTAGTACCGGATTCAAGCATTCAGTGGTACAAGGACGGGGGACTGCTGACATTGAAAGACAGTGTAAAGGCCAGCACGTTGCCAGGGGGGTTCCTAGTTGTGAGGAATGTTGATGCTAGCGATGCCGGATCTTACCAATGCAGGGTGCGGATGCAGGTTGGCAAGGAGTTTGCAAGTAACAAAGTAGACTTCGTTGTTGGTGAGTAGAGCTAAGTTCCAGCCTCCTTTATCTACTAGTAGCCTCGTTTTGTTTGAAATATGTTTGGTTTGTGATTAAATGCAGTGTGTCGCGCTATTCGTCAGCTATTGTCTATTGAATTTCAAGGGTCCTCGAAATTAGAGAAAAGTGAAATTAGTAAACTGCTCAATAGCAAGTAAGAGACATCCTTCAGGCCTTGCCATAAGATTTTCGCGAGGGAAGCAGTAAACAGCTCTCCTAGTAATTTCCAGGCTTTTGTAGATGAATATGAATAGAAACAAAGAATAGTTTGATTTCAAGGCGAGCAATTTGCTTTTCGATTCATTTAGGAGAGCAATCTGTAGCTCCTCTCCGGCATTTGATGAGATCCTGGAGGGGAGCAAGAGCTATGGCTTTCCGCAATCAGCCAGGCCTGCTCCTTTGCTACCAAATGAAGGCTAGTAAGATAAGATACGTCCTTATCGGTTAATCAATGAACGGCGCGCAACGCAGCCTTTAAAAGTAAATTGGCTAAAATACCAACTTCTGTATCACGTCATTTCGAATTTCTCCGCAGCTCCCCCTCTGGAGGTGCACACCCCACCTACCTTTAGTTACTGTCCTGAAAGCGTGGATGTTACCGAAGGTCAATCTGTGTCCATACCATGTGCAGCCACAGGGAGCCCAACTGCACTTGTCACTATCTCACATGATGTACAACCAGTTCCGAACGTTGTTGCCACAGGCCTACAAGCTGCAGTGTACAGGATAGAAAAAGTCGGACCAGGTCATGCTGGAAAATATGTTTGCTATGCAAAGTCCGGAGAAGCGAAGATAACACGCAACATTTGGCTCAAAGTGTTCTGTAAGTGCTGTTTCATTTTTACGCAAACATGTTTCTGTTTTATTAAATTAGTTTTATTTACTGCACAGTTACCTATTGAAATAATTTATCTTTTGAAACTGGTAACTGTTTAGTTAAACTTGACCTAGTCTGGTTCTCTTTGATTAGACTAGTCTTTCTTTAGTTGAACAGTCAACTGTTTGGTTTAGTAGGACGCAGTTTAGTTCAGCTGGTAACTGTTTGGTTGAACTGGACACTGTTTGGTTGACTTTGTAAGTGTTTGGTTAAACTTGACACTGTTTAGTTGAACTGCTAACTGTTTGGTTTAGTTGGACGCAGTTTAGTTCAGCTAGTAACTATCTGGTTGAACTGTAAATTGTTTGTTTAAACTTGTAATAAATTTGCAGAAATGGTAGCTGTTTGGTTTAGTTGGACGCAGTTTAGTTCAGCTAGTAACTATCTGGTTGAACTGTAAATTGTTTGTTTAAACTTGTAACTAATTGGCAGAAATGGTAGCTGTTTGGTTTAGTTGGACGCAGTTTAGTTCAGCTAGTAACTATCTGGTTGAACTGTAAATTGTTTGGTTAAACTTGTAATAAATTTGCAGAAATGGTAGCTGTTTGGCTGAACAGGTTCTCGAATAGTTTCAATAAATTCCCTTTTTAATATGTCATCCGATTGGCGATACTGAGACGTATTATTAGTGACAGAAGAACAGTTACTTTGCCCAGTTTAGGCCTCGAATTTATTGCATTCTCAAAAGAGATTATGAAAGATTCGCAGATTTGAAATATGATAAATTATGTTCTTGAACCATTTCTACTCTATATATATAACTTAGACGTGGTTACATCTTCGAAGTTGAACTTTATTTCGTCTTGGATCGCCAAAAAGTTTTTCCTTGACTGAACATAAGTATTTTGATATTGTTTGCTTTGATTTTAGCGCGCCCAAAGCTGTCGCCAGCCCCTTCGAAACGAAAACTCACTCCCAGTAGGTTTCCTTTGTCCATCACGTGTCCAGTCATCGGTAATCCACCGCCAAAAATCACGTGGTACAAAGATGGAAAGAGGCTGGCTGCCACAGAGCAATTGAGGTTGGATGACTCTGGTAGTGTGTTGATCAAGTCAGTGCTACAAGAGGATGTTGGGATATATCAATGCATTGCGGCCAACAAGGTTGGCTTCGTAAGCCATGCGACCTTTGTTTTTATAGGTATGTATCTAGAATATTGACAATTAATTACTGAGGCATCTTATCGAAAACTGTACATTCATTTTCTGTACATCATTCTCTCTGAATGATCAGCTTTCATAACAAGCCCTAGTTCTTCTTTCTTCAACTGTAGCATAGCGTGACCAAACAGATGCTAAGTTTTGGAATAATCTAGATTACGAAGCTAAGAAGGCAACATCTTTAAGAAAATTTTAAACTTTGCTCTAAAAGTTTTTGTTTTACTTGTTTAGTTTTAGTATCATAGTTCAGGTTTGTAAATATATAGATATGTATATATTGTAAATTTGACACATCAAGAGAAATAGAATTTAGAATAACGTTTTAAAAGAGTATCAAAAATTGCGAGGGTAGAGTTGGTTACAAGTGGTTGTGTAGCGTATCTTATCATGTTTAGATGTAATAATTCTCTTTATTCCATTTTATGTCAGTGTTTCTTTTAGTTTAGATGCATGGCCCCTTGTAAACAAGCATTGCTGAATGGGCTACCATGTTTAAATAATTGAAAAAATGAAAATGAGGAGGGTATTGCTCCATGACATTGCTATAAATGTTCTTTTGATACCCACCAACACAACTCCGTCTATACGGCATCAATAACTATGTGTTTATAAATCAACACTTTTATAAGTTTCCATGTTTTTTCTCTCGTAGATAACGCACTTAGGCCCCCAATTAACGTGAAAGCCGTTGCATTATCTGCAACATCTGTCAATGTTACCTGGCAACCGAATCCGTTGAACAACAACAACGCAGTACTCGCTCACATTGTGTTCTACGAATATTTCACCAGCTCCCTGAAACGCGCGAAGAAAGAGCGCGTCGTTGGTGAGGTATCGGCGACGCACTGGAAAATTGACCAGCTACTTGGAGGACGACTCTATTCCATCTACCTGTCGACATATGGCCGAAATGGACAAAAGAGCGGTAACTCTCAAGTTGCGCGTGTTAGGACACTTGAAAGTGGTAAGTTAGCGTGGGTTTTATTATGTTACAATATCTATCAGAACTTGCCATGAGTTCTTTTTTCATAGGAACCAGTAAATTTAAGTTCAGGCTGACTGTTCTTAATTTGTTCGAAAATCTGAGGCTGGATTGTTCTTAATTTGTTCTTAAATAAATAGGATAAGCGATTGCTAGCTTTTTCGCTCTAGGTGTTCAGGCCTCATTTGGCAAAAAAGTTAATGAGACAACCTTCATTCGCCGCCAAGTTTGAATATTCACCGGAAAATCACCCACACCTAGCCAAAGATTCTCGTTATTGAGATACAACGTTGTTCAAAATTACATTTCAGAGTAGCTCTGCCTCAGCTTGTTTCTAATTTGTTCTTAACTTTTGATCAATTTTTAGACCGTTTGTAAGATTTTCGCGCAATCAGCATGCTTAGCGGCAGTCTTGAGAAATTAACTGTGTTTTGTATTTTCATCCTGTACGATAGACGCAAAGCATGCCGGTTGCGCTAAGCTGACCTTTAACCGCGCGGTCACCATGAAAGGAAAAAACAAGACGTGGATCCGTTCCGTCCCCTCCTACAGAATTTTGGGCAAGCACTTCTAAAGTGTTTCCTAACATTTCTCATGTCAATAGCAACATATCCTATCTGATTGGATCGATTAGTACTTCCAATAAGAAATTGACCAATCGAGCGATTTTATTGAATTTAAGCCAATCAGAATTACTTCCGGGTTTCTATTTCTTGGGAACTTACATGAATTCTCACTAAATAGCGGTAATATTTTTCAGTTCCAGGAATGTCCCCGCGGCCACTAAATGCAGTGAACCTTGGAAATAAGGTTGGTATCACTTCAACTCTTTTTCCTTTTCAACTTAGTTTTTTCCCAATTTTAAATCATTTTATCATTAGGTAGGCAAAGCAACTATGTTTCATCTGTAAAATCATTTATTTTATCTTTGATAAAATTTTATTTCGATGGCTCTACGAAGTAAGTTATAAAAATGGTTTCAATGGGAAGCCTATATCTGCTTTACAAATTCTTTGAAACCAATATTTTGTGTTTATGGTAAAGGGATTTCACAAGTTATGCTTCGATTTGTTATTTTGTGCTATATCAGTCATTTTTCCGTATTTGTTTTCCCCACCCTTTCATTTCTAATTTGCATTTATTTTTCATAGACAATTCGTGTTATTTGGACGCCCATACCTCCAGAAATTGCTAACGGTCGCATCACTCAGTATAAAGTTGAATATGGAATTGCTGGATTCAACCGCGAGACTATTTTCGTACCCGCGGGAAAAACGCAGGTTGATATCATGGATCTTGAACTTGGTGAACTGTACATAATCGAGGTTTCTGCAGCAACTAGCGCGGGATTCGGCGAGGCAGCAAAATCAACCATCAAGACGGGTGACCCGGAAATCGCAAGTATGAATTTTTTGTCAAGGTTTTTTAGCTAAACGATTTGGGAGGGGGGTGGGGACAGAAAATCGTCTAAAAATCGGGGTCGGGACCATTATGTCACCTTCGATTATATCCTTTGTCAATTCATTGTCTGAATCTCCTTAATATCTAAGCAACGATAAAGATAAAGTTAAATTTGTTGTTTTCGGTAAATGCAAAATGTCAAATTCTTCTAAAAATACAGCATTGTTTTTCCAGGGGGCCTTCAAATCTCATTTAGCCTAGTCTATTGCTCTGCACTCCTAAATCTGGGGGTTCTACCCCCCTAAGGCAGTTTCCTCTACAGCTATTTCTCAGTTGAAATGACGTCACTTTTATCTATATCACATGTTGCGTCTGCTCGATAATTCTATTTTCTCCCCCCGACAGGTGAGAAAGGCCCCCAAATGGAACTGCATCCTGTAAATTCATCAGCCGTTAAGATCACGTGGACACTAAGGACAAGCGGCTACATAACCGGATTCAGATTGGTTTGTGTACCTATTGTAGTTGCGGATTACTGGCACGAAGTTCGTATAATCAATCTTAAATCCGACGAACGCTTTTATGTAATGCGGAACCTCAATTCTGAAAAGGATTACAGATTCGAGTTAAGGATTGTTTCGGGCCCGGTCATGAGTAAATCATCTATTATTATCCACAGTGTTGATAAGGCACCGGCAATACCAGGTGATCTGGATTCTCTCAGGATTTCGAATCCGCGGGATCCAGAATGCGCGGTGAAAGACAACACTTCAATCTTCTTATCATGGGTCGCCCCAATGCGCGCCGCTGACGTTGATCATTATGCCGTGAATATAGAACTAGGCGGGCGGCAGATTGAGAAGTACAAGACTTATCACACAAGAAACTTGCGTTATCTTTTGAAGAATCTGACGCGCGGCACATGGTATTATATCCGCGTCAATGCCGTGGCCAAACAGCACCGTGTTGATGAGGTGGCCCGGAAGATCAAGCGGAAAATAACTCTTCCGAGTTTTCAGAGTGAAATTGTCGCATGTAAAACGGCCGAAGCAAGTAAGTTTCACAGCGTTTTCCGGCTATTTTTGCTTTATAGTAAGGTTATAGGAAATTCCGTTCTATTCTAAATTGTCTATGTTTTCAAACCACTCCGTTCTCGCCAGATTCCAGTCAATGCGTGATAATGAATAAGAAATTCCCCTTCTATAGAACTTGGAAACCCCCCGGGAGCCCAATGCTAGCGATAATCTCGAAACTCTATTTCTCTCAGTTGTCTTGCCAACACCCATTATACGAAATTTTAAAACATCTTTTAACTGTAAACGTATCGTAAAAATTAATTTTTTTTCATTATTCAATTTCATTTCTTTCATTAATTAACTAATTGTTTTATATTTGTAATTATCATTTATTCATTCTTGATTGCTTTTTATTCTAAATTTTTGTAAAGTAGGCCTAAATTAGCTTGTACACAAATTGTCATAAACATCTATATTATACCCGCCTACTATAAATAAATTGATGATTATTATTATTATTATATTATTATGTTTTAAAAGATATTACAATGCCTCAAGATATTACAAAAAGTTTTAGGTATTTCGTAAACTGTTTGCTTTTTTCAAAGCCATTTTTAAATTTTGTACCGCTCCGAAAATGTTTATTTAAAGACGTGTATAAGATTATATATGAATCTGTTATTTGGTTTTCATCAAAAGTTTATTTTGTGTTTCAGGACCCGGACCTCCCAAAAATGTGTTCTGCAATGTCAGCAAAAATGCGCACACTGCTAAAGTCACGTGGTTGCCGCCAGAATACCCACGTGGCCTAATTACCAAATATGTCATTCGATACAAGCATTTGGCGCGGAAAATAAAAACAGAATGGAAGACTGCAGTGGTTGTTATGGAGCCAAATTCAAAGGGTTATCCCCTATTTCATAACCTCGATGCAGATTACTATAAGAAATATCGAATCGAGGTTTATGCAGTGAATAGTGCAGGAGGCGGCCAGAGTGTTGTTGTTGAGTCATGCGCACTGAGGAAGGCAACGACAGGTAGGGTAGTAATCAATATATATTATTTTATGTGAAATGTATTAAGCATTTTTTGCAAGGAAGAGAGCCATAATGGGCACTTGGGCATAATGGACACTTAGGCAGTTCTGGTAAGTCTGGTACTCGGGCGGCCTAGGGGAAAAACGGGCATCTAAGCTGCCTTGTTACATTTCTCGAATAAACCCCTAGACACATCCGTAAAGTGAGGCAGCAGCGAAACAGAGGCTCATGACGTCAGCCTATATGAAACCGTATATTTTGCCCTATTAATCCAGAGTGCTTGTACAGGGGCGGACACTTGCTCAAAGATTGCGGGGCAAACCTATTGTTTTGATGAGATGACGTCACATTTTCCCATTGTTCTAGAACACAAGACCATTATAGTAACGATCAATGTAAGTAAATTGTACCAGGAAAGTTTTTTTTTAAATAAATATCGACGTTTCGAGCATAGCCCGTTTTCACTTGATAACGTTTTCCTGGTACAATTTACTTACATTGATCGTTATTATAGCAGCATAATGTACCGCACGCATTTTAGTATATTTACAAGACCATTATATTCCAAAATATTGGGGGACGGCCGCCCCCTCGCCCCCCCCCAGGTGTCCGCCACTGTGCTTTTGGAATCCAAGGTGCTATTTACCATAACTAGTTGAGCTGCAAATATAAAATCATTCATTGTCCATATCAAAGCCAACTTTCGATACATTTAACTGTTTTTCCATGTTCGGAGACATTATACAATTAGTTTTATCAAAGTTTAAAATTTATGACGTCATCACTGTCTTATTGTTGTATTTTTCTTTGACAGTACCAACGGAAATTAACGTCAACCAATCAGAGAGCAGCAATGATTTGATGTCAAGTGACACGAAACTTGGGATTATCATTGGCTGTTCAATTGCTTCCGTTTTTATACTGACCTTTGTGGCTGTCTTCATTTGGAAAAATCCATTCAGGTAGGCCCGCAACATCTCCTTCATTCCCTCGGTCGTTTTCTGCTTCTGCCACAAAAGTTCTCTATTATTTGCTTATTTAGGGCTCGGGCTAGGGAAGCATGACAAAATTGTGACAAATGTAATCTAAATTGTCTAAACAATGGGTAATGATGCGGGCGGACATGAAGAATCCGGAAAGGTATCATGTTTTGCTGGATGTCATATTCTTGAGAGAGCGTTCTCTGACCCTAAGCGACCTGTGATTCGTTAATGCAGTTAAAAACTCCTCAACGTGTATGACTTGAGGTTAATCGGATTCTCGTTACCGGATTCTTTACCATCGCCGAACTCTAGTTCGCCAAGCAAAACTAGTTCTTGCTGAATTTATCAACTTTGCCCTGATCCCTCAAAGGTTCTGTCAACCTGCCCTGAAGCAGGATGAAACAGACATGTCCTTGCTCTTTATCCAAGTGGAAAAAGCTTGCCTTTGTTTTCAGGTTTGACAAAGATAACCCCATTTGACTTTGGCTCCTCCAAGTAACCAGCCTCTCCTTCTTACTGACATCTCCTGTTGCTGGCTAGGCCGCATTAAGAATTTTGGGGTCGTGGCAACAGAAAGTAATGGGGGTCCCCATGTTGACGTCCGTACTCGATAATGTGATAATGACTTCAGATGGGCCAGAACCAAATACTATTTGTCCAAAAAATGGAGTTTCAGGCCTGGCCGTCTGAAGAGCGCCATAGCTCTTGCACCCCTCCAGGCTCTCCTCAATGCTGGCGAGCAGCTACAGATTTCTTTCCTAAAGTTCTCTAAAAAGCAAATTGCTCCAAATCCATTTTCCTTTGTTTCCGTTTATCCTTATGCCCCCTAATAATCGACAACTCCAAATTTTCAGGGTCAAGTCTGCGGAGTGCGCCCATGAAGACCAAAGCAAAGCCACCAAGAGTGGATTGCACAACGATGAGTTTTTATATTTACAAAGGTTAGCTGCCCTGGAGCACAATTCTTTGTACAAGGAAGCCGATTGCGGCTCAAGATGTTCCGCTGGATCAAAAAATCCTAATGGTAGGCACATTTAGCTCATTTTTTCTTCTACTTTTTCCTTTCCTGTAATGATTTTCAAATACCGTAAGTCCTCGAATAAGCCCCCAACTTCAAACAAGCCCCCTCTAATAATCCCTCTCAAATAAGCCCCCTCTCAAATATCCCCCCTCTCAAAAAACCCCCCTAGGGGTTTATTCAAGGACTTACAGTAGGATAGAAGCTCCAAAGTGTGACGTCATAAAATCTCTATTTTTAGAATTTTAAAATTTGACTACATAACTACATGATAACCTAAAAGAGCACCATGATACGCCTCTGAATGTGCAGAATCTCGTAAATATGTCAAAAAAGTGACAAAATTACAGAGGTTTGATGGGCCCAGAGCTTGTGCTCATCTGGTCATATCTGAGCCATTGCACATTTGGGTCTATTTGATGATTTGGATATCTCTGGCTGGAGTTTTAACTTCACTGATTCTTTGTACTTTTTCTTTATAGGACGTACACCCGGTGAAAACGAAGCTGCCTCACAGCCGTTAATGCCCAGGTACCAGACAGCAATTGAGCTGACGGGGGGCTCTAGTGGGCAGCCTGTTTGTACTTGTACATGTCTCCTGCATGGGTAGGTTTTGGCCACTTCAAAGTGCTTTTTTTCAGTTTTGTATGATTTGCTATCTTCAATTCATTATTTTTTTTTATATTCCACTAAAAGTTTACAAGACAAGTATTACGCTACCTACTAATTACTCAACAAACAATACAAGGACGTTGATACCACAGGGAGCAATAGACTATGACAACCCCGTGGCAAATTAACATAGAAAGAATAAAAACTAGCAGGTGAATCAGGAAAGATGCATCACCTGCCTGCAAAGCCGCACCTGAGAGCCAACAACCGACACACATAATTCGATGCGAATTAAACAATGCTATAAAAGTTCCTAGGCCATTATTATGTCCCAGGCCATAATTCACTATTTTCCGTGATGAAGGCTAAAGCAGGCACCATAGGGTTGCTGGAGGTGACTTACCCCAGTCCCCTTGATAAAAAACCTCATTAATATTAGATTCATAGCTAGTGGTCTACTTAATAAGTTTCTCGAGAAGTTATTTGGTGTGGAGCAATGCAACTCATTTCTTTCGGCACTTCAGTCTCACAGAAAGGAATCTGTCGGTTCGATGCAACTTTCCCAAGTGTCTAGGGTCCCAGCTAAGGGGTTATGTGGGGATAGTGTCGGTACCTCGTCTTTCAAAGATTTGGTATCCGACAAAAGGGGTACATGGGGTTGGGGCATCGCCTCTATCGTTCCTGCTACCCTAAGATTCCTAGCAAGAGGTGGTATTGGTGAAGTAACCCTTGTGTTTCATTTCGATGGAAGATCGGGTTAATCGCTCAAAGGTACCCCCGTCTATATAAAGAAACGCTCTCATCAAAGTTACCCCTGGTAAAGGAGAACCCCTTTCAAAACGAGGACCAGCTGATTGTTTTTGTATTTTCCATAGGCGGTTACGCGGCCAACCGCTCAGTTCGCGCGAACAACGAGAGTTCAGTTCTACGCCCGCGAATAACAGTGGTGTTGGTAGCCGCGGCGATATCAAGGATCGAAATAGCTTGCAATCAAGTTCGAGCAGCAACACAACTGATGATATAGATTCGGCTGAATCAGCTGATAGTCGGACTCAGGTATGTTATTCAACCTTAATTTTGAACAGACTGCTTGTCATATGTTTTCTTATAACTGACCAACACGTTTCCTGGCGCTAGTCAACGTGCTCTTTGTTCTAGAGCTTGATTAGAATGTTTCAGTTTCGGATGTTGTAGAGAATTTTCTTCATCTGTGTGTGTGTATGTTGGTCATCTGTGAATGTGATATTGTATATGACAACCACAGTATTGAATAATATCTTAAGAAGACAACACAAACTTACCAAATCTGTACATGAATTTATGAATTTAACATTTTTATTTGCATAACCGTCCCCCCTCCCCCAGGCACTTCTTTTGTGTTAAAGTTAGCCTGAATCTGACAAACCCCTTAGTGTATAATCCCTAAACCAGAGATAGACGCTCCTCCCCCCAAATGTAAAGGAAGCCAGAAACCCCTGCCCCACTGGAAAGGAAGCCAGACGCACCCCCTCCGCTATAAAGAAAATCTTCCTGATGGTTTTTTTTGTTTATAGATTCTTAGAAAGTCAACTGAGGCTCCATCATACGCTTTGAAGGAGCATTCAGCGCCCAATAGGAACACACTACAGCAATCAGAGAGAGACAACTCTCTGCAAGTATGATATATCTTCTTACTTAGGCCATTATGGAAGGACCTCGTATCCAGATTGGCCTACAGATTGTACACAATGTAAACGCGGTCGTGATATTATTGCGTATAGTCGGACTGAAGTTGTATCCATTTGCATCATAATCTAGTAAGATTTTTAACATAAATGCCTTCTCCGATGTCCTCTTGAGTTAGCCTCGGTATGAATCTGTCACCTGCTAGGCAACCAATTATGATTAGTCACGTGTTGTGTACCGATGAATCATCTGTATCTGATGATTCAATCATATTCAATCGATCAATGAATCACGTGTTGTCAGCGGTTGGGTCGGCCACTTTGGGAATATTCAATAAAGCCAGATCGGAGGCCTATTGTGTTTGATTTTAGGCTGGTTAATTCTTATTTCACCCAAGGGCTGATTTCTGTTGTAAGTTTGTATCCCAGATCCTCCAGTTCGAGTAAATTTTGCATGCTAATAAACGAGATCAACGGTCGGCTATTTATTAGCACAAACCGGGTCCTACACCAAACTGTGGTAGAGCTTTATGTATTTTTAAGTTTCACGCTAAGGAAAACTCAACTTTGTAATTTTCATCCTATTATTAACACACAAATATCATTACAAGATTATCATTCATCAACATCTCATCAACTCCCCCTTAATTACAATAACAAGACTTTTTATACTATTTACAGTGCGCATGTGCAATTACAACAATAGAGTGATAAACAAAGTATTAATCCTACTACAGTTTGGGGGGAGGGGGAGGGCCAGCCTATTCTTTTGATAAGATGACAACACATTTGTCCATTATTTTAGAACAAAAGACCATTGTCTTCCAGAACATTTGGTGCAACCGCCCACTTTTCTCCCCCCTTTTCCCCATCTCCCCCTTCTCCCCCCTTCTCCCCCATCTAGGTGTCCGTCACTGAAGCAAACCAATCATTATCAATGGCAATCTAGACATCGCCATATGAAACTAGCTTTACTTACTTATATTCGCATTGTATTCAGTTTTACCAATACCCTTAAATACCCCAAATTGAACCCCCAATAACTAGAACCCTACATGACTCTAACCCCAATGATTCAAAGCCTCAACAAACTGCCAACCAAACAGACGGCATGACCGTTTGTGATCAAACTTGCTAGCCTCTGTTAGGTGCAGCATCATACCGAGGCTAAGTAGGTTATATTGGCCATTGTATGTCGGTAGCCGTCTTTAGCTATTCAAAGTTCCCTAAACGACTTTTTGTATTTATGCATATTCTTAGTCATATTTTTTAAATGTACTATAAATATATCTTGTAAATCTGGTACCCATGGTGATACGAACTCATTTGCCTTGTTTTCATTAATGTTTGCTTCGGCGGTATTGTGTACCACTGGAGATCACGTGATCGTATAGCTTAAGTTTTTATCGTTTCCTGTTATCCAATTTTGAATTTTGTCTGCGCTCCCTTCCCTTGTATATTTTCCATTCCAAGCTCAGAAATGGGCTGTCCAATTAATCAGGGGGATGTCCTTTGATCAAGGGAATCCCCTCATAGAGGAGATTCCCTGAAAAACTGGATTCCATTCCAAGCTCAGAAATGGGCTGTCCAATTAATCAGGGGAATGTCCTTTGATCAAAGGAATCCCCTCATAGAGGAGATTCCCTGAAAAACTGGATTGTGATATGTTGACTTTCTTCTCCGAAGTTAAATTAGGCTCTTTTCTATGCTCTATAAGTCTAGTTGTCTATGCTCTTTCTATGCGACATAAGTCTAGTTGGATGACCGGTTGCAATGCACTTTTTATAAGAATCTTTCATCTAATTTAAATTTATTTTGATTTTAATGAAATCGTACTTCGTTGAGAATGTGTATAGGTAAACCCATCGTATTATAAGTCTTCGTAGATTATTATATATGGCCTTTGGTGTCATTTCAAGGTCATAGGGCCAAAAGTAAGGTCAAATAACTTAGCCAGGGTCAAGGGTCAAATTGTCACGTCTTTGTGATCCACAGTGACTTCGAACAGTGACATCAGCCACATCTTGCTTATACGTCAGCTCTACGACCCACGAGAGTATCTCCTACCCTGCCTTCTGTCATGCTCTGTTTAGAAAGAAAAAGACGAGTCAAAGGTCTGTAAGTTCAGAGTTGAGAGTTGAAACCCGTAGGAAAATGGCCCGAATCCCTCTTATTGGCAGTTATTCATAGTAAACGTCCATATTAGTTCTTTAACCTTGGTAACCCGAATCAGGGCTGTGTTTACTCAGCTACAGTTTTCGCAGTGTTTCAAATACGCGGGTATTGAGGTCAAAAGTTAAAGGTTGAAGGTGATAATTGAGAAAGGTTAGGGCTACAAGAGGGTAGCCGCTAGAATGAAACTCCAATTCTCGCTCAAAAGGTCAAAGATTTTACTATAAATAGCCTCAAAAGACCATGATGTTAGGAAAACCTTTTAGGCAAAGCACAAAGCAGAGCCCTCATGACCTCGTTAAAAGATATTCCATCACCTTTGTAGTCTTGTGTATAGCGCATTGTTTTGTGATAATTATTATCCCGGTTAAAATATCATCGATCATTGTGATGATTATTACTATCAAAATAACAGTGTTTGTGATACTGATATTGTCATTTAAACAGTGTTTGTAATTTTGATGTTATCAATATTACAGTGTTGTGATACTGATATTGTTAATATTACAGTGTTTGTGATACTGATGTTATCAATATTACAGTGTTGTGATACTGATATTGTTAATATTACAGTGTTTGTGATACTGATGTTATCAATATTACAGTGTTGTGATACTGATATTGTTAATATTACAGTGTTTGTGATACTGATGTTATCAATATTACAGTGTTGTGATACTGATATTGTTAATATTACAGTGTTTGTGATACTGATGTTATCAATATTACAGTGTTGTGATACTGATATTGTTAATATTACAGTGTTTGTGATACTGATGTTATCAATATTACAGTGTTGTGATACTGATATTGTTAATATTACAGTGTTTGTGATACTGATGTTATCAATATTACAGTGTTGTGATACTGATATTGTTAATATTACAGTGTTTGTGATACTGATGTTATCAATATTACAGTGTTGTGATACTGATATTGTTAATATTACAGTGTTTGTGATACTGATGTTATCAATATTACAGTGTTGTGATACTGATATTGTCATTATTACAGTGTTTGTTATTTTGATGTTATCAATATTACAGTATTGTGATACTGATATTGTCATTATTACAGTGTTTGTAATTTTAATGTTATCAATATTACAGTGTTGTGATACTGATATTGTCAATATTACAGTGTTTTTGATACTGATATTGTCAATATTACAGTGTTGTGATACTGATATTGTCAATATTACAGTGTTGTGATATTGATGTTATCAATATTACAGTGTTGTGATACTGATATTGTCAATATTAAAGTGTTGTGATATTGATGTTATCGATATTACAATTATGTGATTTTGGCGATCAGTATTACAGTGTTTGTGATATTAATATTATCAATATTACAGTGTTTGTGATTGGCGTCCTGCGAGACAATGTCATATGTTACCATTGATATCAAAGGCTGTTGATACTCTACGTAAAATAATACAAACAGGATTTACATTGTCGTTGTCGTCAGTAAACTTATCATGGTCAGAGGTGCTAAATGAACACCCCTCCCGCCTTTTGTATATTTTCCGATTTTTCCGTCCTCCTCCCTGAGCTTTTTAGGACCCCCTTTTTTATTGATAAAATACTTAACGAGCTATTGTTATTGTCAGAAACTTTGGGGCCCTGACCAGCTCGGGGCCTGGGACTACCGGCGTACGGATGAGTCTTGCAAACAGTTTAGCTGCAAAATGGATAACGTATGTTGTTGCGACGGTTTAAGATAGGTCTTAACGTATATTCCATACATTCCGAAGTCCAGAATCATTGGTACCCTGACCAGCTCGGGGCGTTGGACTATCTAAAATGTATATTCCTACTCACTTCGGGTGTGATGTATGTTATTTGTACATAATGACTTTGTTACCATGGGAGTTATTTATGGTATAACACTATCGTTTCTTTATCTGCGTTGTTTGTCCCTGCGTGTTAAGGTATGCTCTTTCGTTGTTACCAGTTCAGTTTCAGTTCAGTTTCATAAAATTTCAAAATTCCACTACATACAATCCAAAAAAGACAAAATTTGAATACAATTAGATATAGCATGCTTAACTAATTAATACAAAGATATATAGGAACGCTGATTGGTGATGTTCCTATATTTAATTTTGGTTTTGTTGTTGCGAATGCTGTCGTTTTTTATGTCTGATTTAACGTGCAGAAAACACGGAGCCAGCAAGAGACGATGTTGCGAGACGGTTGCATCTTGATGAATTTACTGACTGACTTAAATACAGGGCGTATACAAATAAAACGAGAGGCTATACAAATTACGTTACGGTGATACGAAGACAATGGGAAGTGTTAATGACAGAGACACAATGGAGGACATGATTACGTTTAGACAATGGTCACTACAGATAAATGCTACACAAGAAGCCTAAAAGAAACAATATACAGTATTGCATCAAGAAGACAAAGGAATTGTATGTAGGGGAATTTCTTAAGGAGGGGCTCTCTCAGTAGCTAGGCTAATCGAGGAGAGAGCACCCCCTATTTATAACTGATTGGCTAATTCTTTCAAAATTTCTTTGAACAATTTATGCATCTAACTTTGGACTGAATGGGGACTTTTCAAGAACAGTATTTGTTTTCAAAGAGAAAAGTCTTAAGTTTGCAACGAAAACTACAAGCACATTTTGAACTTTTTATCTCCAAGGAAATGTTATTCCAGCATTTTGCTCCAAAATAACGAACTGACCTAAGACCATATTCAAGGGTATTTTTCTGATTTAGAAAAATATCTTTATTAGTTGCGTGATGTGTATGATATGAATGAGCAGATTCAATTAATTCAAAGAAGGAATGAAAACATGTGGGAGAAATTTTATTTACACAATCATAAACATAATAATTTCAGCTGAAAAAGATCATGCAGCTTTAAAATCTTCAAGTCAGAAAAGATTGGAGTGGAAAGAGAAGAAAGGTTTTGAAATGAAATTGCCTTTACAACCCTCTTCTGTAGCAAGAACACAGGATTAATATAAATGAATAATCTTTTTGCGGTACAGAATTTGAAAATGGCTTTGAAAAAAGCAAACATTTAACAAAAGCTTTTTCGTCTGACACTCCTCAGAGCATAGAACGTCAGAATAAGGTTCCGAAAGAACACGATGGAAAATATATACCCAGTTGTGGATCGAAATAGGCCAATCAGAAAAAAGCAAGCACAAGACCGGTATAGTTGACCAATCAGTGCCGCGAGCCTAAAGAAAAATTACCAATGGAGTCCAAGAGAGAAAACGAACTTCTTCTGTCTACACAATGGCGGCTTTTTCGTTTTTATGTAGATCGATTCCAAAACTGCTAGATGGAAGGACGACCGGGCTCTGCCAATTAATAGAAGTCTCATCGGTAAGGCCCCAAACTAATATGCCATACTGCAGGAAAGGTGAAAATAAAGAATTATAAAGACAAATCAAAACGTTAATTGGTAAAAAGTGTCTAATTCTGAAGAACATGCCACAAGTTTTGAAGAGCTAGTTTTTTTGAAAGTTCTGTTAAGTGATATTTCCATTAGAGATTTTCGTCTAAAGGAACACAAAGAAATTTGACATAACAGCTCTTTCTGATTGGAAGGTTCCCAATTTTGATACTAACTGTGACAGGGCAAAATTGCTGAGGTGACTTAAAAATAGCAAAATTAGTTTTATCTATATTCAGAGCAAGTTTATTTACATCAAGCCACACTTTCACTTTTTTCAATTCTTTGTTTACCACTTTTTTAAGCAGGTTCAGATTTTCAGATTCATAGGAAATGTTAGTATCATCTGCAAATACGTAAAAGACTTATTTTGAACTTGAGTGTGGTAGAGGGCTCTTTCTGTGCGAATGACATCGAGTCCCTTGACTAAAGTTGCCCCTCTGAATAAGGCGTATTTGGCAGATTGCCTACACTGGGTACCAGAGCCTCGTGATTCCAGGGACAAAATATTGTAGATGGCTGCGGTGGCAGAGAATGTGTGGATGCGAAGGAAAGAAGGGAAGGATTGTTTTCCAGTCCTTGCTCAAACCAAGTATTCCTATAACTAGTTTCGAGCTATGTTTCTGGGTCTGAAGCCTACACTGGGTACCAGAGCCTCATGATTCCAGGGATAAAATATTGTAGATGGCTGCGGTGGCAGAGAATGTGTGGATGCGAAGGAAAGAAGGGAAGGATTATTTTCCAGTCCTTGCTCAAACCAAGTATTCCTATAACTAGTTTCGAGCTATGTTTCTGGGTCTGAAGCCTACACTGGGTACCAGAGCCTCATGATTCCAGGGATAAAATATTGTAGATGGCTGCGGTGGCAGAGAATGTGTGGATGCGAAGGAAAGAAGGGAAGGATTATTTTCCAGTCCTTGCTCAAACCAAGTATTCCTATAACTAGTTTCGAGCTATGTTTATGGGTCTGAAGCCTACACTGGGTACCAGAGCCTCATGATTCCAGGGATAAAATATTGTAGATGGCTGCGGTGGCAGAGAATGTGTGGATGCGAAGGAAAGAAGGGAAGGATTATTTTCCAGTCCTTGCTCAAACCAAGTATTCCTATAACTAGTTTCGAGCTATGTTTCTGGGTCTGAATAATGGAGACTCTGGAACCTTGGGAATAGGTTGCCATAAAAAGTTACAAAATTTCAAAAGCAGTCTAACAATTCAAGCTTAAAATTATGCAAGCTGCTGAATTTTCGCCCGTATCTTGGGCACCAGAGTTTCATGGATCCGGGGATAAAGTATCGTAGACGGCTGCAGTGGCAAAGAATGAATCCTCCCTCATAAAAATATTCCAGTGACTAGTTTTGAACTTTAGTTCTTATACTAAATGATGGAGACTCTTGCATCCGGGGTAATTCGCCAGTGGCTATCCCTAGGATGGCTTTGCCGCACGGACCCTAAAGCCCACCGCACACGGCAGACTTTTGTCTTTGAAAGACGAAGATTTTTGTCTTGAGCATTCCAAAGGCAAAAATCTGCCGTATGCGCTTTTCGAAGACAAATATTTTTGTCTTTCAAAGACAGTCTTAGAAATTGAATATGTTTGATTTTCGATAACGGTCTTTGAAAGACTATGACAAAAATCTTTCGAAGACATATTGGGTGTTTTCCGAAAAGGGCGTTTTCCGGCGTTTTAGAGGGCGTGACCTAAAAAATTGGATCACGCCCGAATCAGCCCTTCCACATTTAGACTGGTGCGCGGCTCCTGTGCTGTTTTACCTTACCAGATAAAAGGTCCCCTAATTGTTTTCCTAGTTTGAAAAAAATGATTAAGAAATATTAGGAGGCAGGGCATTATAAATTGTGTGGGAAATCTAGTACAGCGTACCAAATTGAACGAGAAATGTGAGACAAACAAGCTACGCTGTAACAGACTGCAAAGTTTAGGTATGTGTGGGACACGTCACAAGCCACGGAAGCCAAAGGAGACAAAATACTTTCCGGAATTTTAGGAAATAAAAAATTTTTTGATGAACCAGTCTAAATTTAGTTAATAAAGAACTATATCAACGGCACCTAAAATATGTAAGCCCTAATAGTTTGGTTTTTGATGCAGGCTAGGAATGCCGTGAATCTTCGTAAAAAACCCCTAGAATGGAAACCCTTTGAATAGGCCCTAATAATAGAAAGAAAATCGTTTAAAATTCCCAACCTTTGCAAAACCCCTCACCAGAACATGCCAACTTTTGCGTTTTGATAACCTTTTACAAGAGAACAATTGAGAAAAAACTGTGATTTGATATTTTGCGAAGTGAAAAGTGATAAGAATAATAAGTGAAAATAACTTGTGAAAAAGCTACAAAATTTGCTATATTAGTAGCAATTTGAAGACTATCTGTACATGCCAGCCCCCTCCCCCGTTTAAGCCCTCTCCAATAAGCCCCATCTAAGAGCTGGCTGAATTAAGGAACCCCCAGGTGAAGTTGGAGGGTCACCCGATATTCACCCGCGAGACATTGATACTCACCCGATATTAACCCGCGAGAGAATTTCTCGCACCAGTCCCCTTACTACACGTGTAATACTTTGGCATTTCTTTCAGGCAGCCATCAACTCGTGATTAAAACCCGAAGTGGACGGGAAATAAGGTAAAAATGGTAAGAAATTCCTCAAATACATTTCTTGAAATCTTTCTCATCCAACGCAGAAGAACGCCAATTGTTGTTTCTGAGTTTATCTGTAGCATCAAGCAGTTTACTGTGTCTTTCTCGCCGTGCAAAGATTTCCTTTCCACGGCGGCTCACATTTAACTAGGCCCTTTTCCCCAGTCTTCCAGCTTGCCATCGCTCGACATTTTGAGTAAAATGCTCATATTCATACAAAAAGCCTGTCCTGATTCATCGAAATTAACGTAATTTTCAGTTGGCTGCTTTTTGCTACCATTTTCGCTCATTTTTGTAAAAACTTTAGTGTTTGAATTGGAATTCCTTTTTGCTTATCGGATGGGTAGTTTAAAGAAATTAGACCCATCAAAGACGAAACGTTAACATTGTCCGTGTTTCGATAAACTTCCAATGGTACAGATGATCCTGCATCGATAAATGCCGGAAAGTTTTGACTTCTGAGAAATTATTGTACAGTTAATTTTGCTTAGGCATAATTTGACACTCCAAAATATTTGAAAATGTTATTGCTCATTTGACATCGCTGTAAACGATTTATTGTCACTTTTTAAAACATTGCTATTAATAAATTCTGTGGGATTAAATATGAAAGTGTGAGAATTTGGAAACAGCTTGGTTATAAATCAAAATTTTATTTATATACAAAAGTGATGTTGGACTTAGTTTTATAAAGGCCATTGAAACAGTATTCAGGGGTAATGCCTTCCAGGCTGCATTTGATGTCAACTATACGCTGAAGGTCCACCAGGGGTATTTGTTTGCCCAAAAATATGAGCAATTAGTAAAACTGTAAATATTGTATGGCAGACAAAGAAAACTGATTAATAGAGAAAACTGTGGCGCATGTGTCTTTATTTTATTCTTTTTCGTGTCAACTATGTAGGTGGCTACTTGTTTTATGCATGCCAAAAGATATTTTGTTGGTTTGCATGCTGATCGTTGAAAAAGACCTGGGTGTATGCCGAAGATCCTCAGGCCTAAGAACATGGAATGCACCTTGGAATGCTTAGAATTATAGGATATGCATAATCAAATCATACTTTAAGAAGGCAGTTTTATGTATTTAGATATTAAGAAATGCCTGAATTATTGCCACTGAAATGGGAGAACTATATATATTATATATATAATCCAAAAAATTTTGTGCTAGTAGTTATTTAGACTGCAAAGTATGGCAAGTGCACACTGGAGATTTTTTCTCGAAAATATCCCTGCACACCTGGTTTAGGGTGAGGCTTTTTTTAGATGTGGGCATGACATAGGTATTTCCTATTGCTTGGGGCAAATGAAGAATCGTATTTCCTCGAAAAACACAATATATATCTTGCATTGAATTGATAGATACAACATGACTATCAGTCATGTCAATTTTCTTATCTTTCTGATTGGTCAACCTCAACAGTCGTGTGCTCGAGTTTCCTGATTGGCCTATTTCGATCCACAACTGGGATATATATATATTTCCTAGCGTAGAGTTTTGATCTATGTTCTGACGTTTTAAACGCTGAAGAGTGTCTGACAAAAAGCTTTAGTTTACTAAATGTTTGCTTTTTTCAAAGCCATCTTATCTTTCTCCATATCCTTAGGTGTGCAACCATATACACAATTTAATGCACAATTTTACCAAAGTGCAGACTTGTACAGTTTAAATTTTGCGTTTGCACACCTGGGATCTTTTAGAAAACTGCTTTCCAACTCGCGTTAACTGTCTATGGAAATTTGAGAACTTATGATCATACAAGCAGGGGCATTTTTTGAATGATTTTCCTATTATATATATATTCTTAATACCTTTAAATTAAATTGGTATACAAACCTTGCAAGATCAAAGACAATATGGCCAAAAGTTTCATCAGATTGTGCAGCTTCATCGTTGCCTGAATGAGTTTTCATTCTGTTTTGTCCCGGAGATTCATGCGACATGATGTTTGCAGTGCCACATGAGATCTTGTTGAAAACTGCTGTACTCTTCAGTTTGGGAAGGTATTAAGCATTTGTATCAGGGGCAGACATTTTGTTAAATATTGGGGGCAAGCCTATTGTTTGATAAGAAGATGTTTTATTATATTTCCCATTGTTTTAGAACAAAATACTATTGTCCTCCAAAATATTAGGGGGCAAACACCCCCTTGCCACCCCAGATGTCTGCCACCAATTTGCACCCTTGCAATTTGCACTCAATATTAACTAAGCTAGTTTTTTCTTTTTAGGCCAGCAGACCATTAGTTTCAGTATTTAACGATCAAGGTGAAAAGGCAGAATCTTCGGAGCAAATTCCTTTGCCAGCCGTTTTCTGTTCTCCAATCCGGCACGATGTTGTGAACTTTGTCCATGCCAATGTTGCCAAAAATAAGAGACAACCATATGCAGTGAGCCGACTTGCTGGTCACCAGACCTCTGCTGAGTCATGGGGAACTGGTCGTGCTGTTGCTCGTATTCCCCGTGTCCGTGGTGGTGGTACCCACAGATCTGGCCAGGGAGCTTTTGGAAATGTATCTTTCAACAAAATTATCTTTGTTCATTAACTAACATTTGATTGTTGAATCTATTTTTACAACGCAATATCTGATGGTCTGAGAGTCCAACATCAATGCTTCCAACTTTAAACCTTTCCAAACATACAATACAAAAAGTGTTAGAAAAATTACTAAATGTTACATAAACATGTTACATACCATGTTTCCTTTAAAGAACGCCACATCATTCAATACGAGATCCATATTTCCTCTAATTGGTTGAGGAGAGCCAACGCTCTTTCTCCCCTCCAGGCTCTCCTCAAATGCCTTAGGGAAGCTACAGATTACTCTCCTTGAAATCCATTTTTGCTTTGTTTCTACTCTTTTTTATCTGCAAATAGCTCACCCAGAGATAATTAGGAGAGATGTTTACTGCTCCCCTGCTAAAAGTCTTATGACCGGGCCTGGTGAATCTATGCACAGTGGAATAAGTATCCTCCACCTTTTTAAGGGCCTCATTAGCCAAGGAGATTAAAGTAAACATTCTGTACAAACGCCAAAACATATTCCTTTTTTTAAAACCTTAAAACCTATAGTGGATTTTCTGTGTCGCAAGTTGGAAAAACCAATTGCAAATTTTCTTATATTCTCCATTTGATATATATATATATATCTAAAATACCATTTTATTTAGCTTTCTTATATATTTATGAATATTTAAAATTTTTAAACAACAATCTGAAAATTTCCTCAAATATTCTTTTGCCTTTGAAAAATGCACCATGCTGTATGTTAGGATCATCTGTGCTCTTAAAAGAAAACTGATTTCAAATTGAAATAAGATTTTCTCCTTAAGACCAGATGAAGTAACAGTGACAGTAGTGGTATAATTAGAAGGCAGATTGATTTGTCATTTTCTTATGAGAGTGACATTTTTGAAGATCTGATCAAAGATGTTCTTGATGACCTCTTTTTAATGTCACTTGAAAGAAACATCTTTGATTTCTGCTACATTAAGTTTAATTCATAAAGAAATAGATTTTTAAATGAAAATAAATTCTTGCTAAATAAGCTTGTTTTTTAATTTTACATCTTTTTAATAGAGAAGGTAGGGTCTTGGTAGGAATGTCAAGAGCGGGTCCAATATTCATAAAAAAGGTCAATTGATAAAAAACCTCTTGAGAGAGGTCAGATTCCAGAAGCTCACATGGTTTTCAACCTATTTTGGTAAAAAAGTTCTTCAGATTTCCCTACCAGAATTGTCCAATTTAAAAAGGGAATCTTGAGACAAAACGGGGGATTCTTCCCCCTAAATTATATTACTTGTTGAATTGAATACATCAAATAAATCAATGAAGAGAATCAGAAAACAAAAATAGATTTTGCATTGTCAATTTTGCCTATTTATTATCTATATCATATCGGTCTTCCTTAACCATGTGAAGATGTGCCGTGGTGGACGAATGTTTGCACCCACGAGAATCTGGCGTCGCTGGCATCGTCACATCAACAAGAACCAGCGTAGGTATGCTACGGTCTCGGGAATTGCTGCCACTGCTCTTCCAGCTTTGGTTATGGCCCGTGGACATAAAATTGAAAAAATACCAGAAGTACCACTCGTTGTTTCAAATGGAGTCGAGAGCTTGACAAAGACAAAAGCAGCTGTGGCTCTTTTGAAGAAACTTGATGCATATGATGATGTGCAGAAATGCATCGACTCTAAGAAAATCCGGGCTGGAAAGGTAACTTGCTTTTCTTAAAGAATGCAGTGGAAGTTTATTTCTCTAATTATGTTAGAAAATTATCAAACAATTATAATTAATATAACAAGGACTACTATTCTGTCATGAACACTTTTAAGACTAGATTCTTTGCTTCTATTTCCTTCCAAACATGTTCAATTCATATGGTAAATTTCCAATTCCTGCCTCCCTCCTCCATTTTTCTATAATCTGCTGTTGATAGTCCACTGGGAAATTCTAAATGTGAGCAATGATGAAAAAAACTTGCCCTCTATGATCAAAATGATTATTCACTTTAAATGTACTCGGCTGAGCTCACTTCTTAGATGCATTCCTTATCTTTTAAATTAGAGTGGTTTATTAAGAATATAACAGTTTTGCATTTGTTTGTTTTGTATTCACTATTGGAACTGACTTTGTCCCTAGAACAGATAACCTACAAATTATTCTAGAGTTTCATGTTTAACAGCACAATGTCCTAATGAATACTAGGGGTCACCTAAATTGGTCCTGTTGTACAAAAGGCTATTGTCACATTTTCCTATCAGCAATGCAAGACAAATTCTCAAGATTTTCCAATATCAATTAAAGACAACCTTTTGTTTATGTAAACAGTTGGCTGACGGGACAGAGTGCCCTTAAATGTGAATTCAAGGTAGCTGCAGGCCTTGTAAGGAGCAAAAAGCAGACACTCGACAAACAGAACACCTTCAACTTTCTAGGCGCTCGATTGAGCATCATCAAATATCATTAATAACAAAATTTTGTTCTTTGCATTCAGTTTTTCAAAAGCAGTAACACACTAGGTGCTCAATCAATCAAGCTCCATTTAGGCATATGCAAAGGTGCTTTATTGAGCTCCAGCACCTCTCCTTTCAAGGCCTGCAGTTTAAAAGTTGCCAGGCAGTAAACCCCCTGGCTTTGTATGTGTTCTGCCTTTCTTAGAGTTAGTACTCTGGGGTCAGGTTGGTTTTAAGAAACAGGGGGTTGACTTTCAAAGTCTGTATGCATCCTGAATTGTTCTGGTGATAGTCATTACAACAAAATTTAAATTCATAATATTTATATACTTGATTGCTTTTATCAATAAAACAGGAGGATTAAAATAAGGAGCAATGGGTTGAAAAGCCCAAAGAATTCTTCACCTCACTGTAGTTTGTTTGGTGCTAGCTATTAAACATTTATAAGCATTGATAAGCCGAGCTTCTTCTTTCTGGAAGTTCTTTTTGGACAGACGTTTCAGTGTAATGCAAATACTAGACAAAATAGCAGTAAATGTATATAATTTGGAACAGTAAATGTTAAATAGAAGCTTATTCTTTGACTTTCTGTTTGAATATTCTAGGGAAAAATGAGGAACCGTCGTTATACTATGCGCAGGGGGCCCTTGGTCATCTACAACGAAGATCATGGAATTCGCCAGGCTTTCAGAAATCTTCCAGGAGTTGAACTTCTCAAAGTTGACAGAATGAATCTCTTGCAACTCTGTCCTGGTGGCCATCTTGGAAGGTAGGCATTTTATTATAATTCTGCTGACTTTATGGAAATTTTCATGGCATAATTGATTGACTGATTCCCAATTTGATTTATTGATTGTTCTTAATGATTGCCCTAGACATCTTTATCTGTGTTGGTTGCAATGATGAGAAAAAACTTGCCCTCTATGATCAAAATGATTAAGAAACAGTTGTTTTGTACTCAAAGCTGAGCAACCAACACAGAATCTAAAGCCTTCATTTGCACACAAGTA
>NW_027019653.1:2376289-2394408 GCF_013076305.1 Rhopilema esculentum
TTTTTCATTAAAATCTGACATTTTGAAACAAAGATATCTCAAAAAAAGAAAAAATACTATCTCTGATTTTTTGCTCTTGTCAAGCTAAGACACTATATATTAGATATACAAAAGTTGGGATTTGTCACATTTTGGCAACATTGTCAAAAAGTGACATGAATGGAGGTAGCGTAGTTGCTAAGGACAAAAGCAACCCTTGGATACAGACATTTCATTGCTTTTCTGTAGATGTTAGCAGGTTTCTGATGTCATTTTCAAACTCCTAAGTATTGATTTACCCAGAAGAGACATTTTCAGTGCAAAATTCCAAAAGAGACATTAAATTTTGCCAAAAAGACTTGCTGCGAAAATTCAAAATGGCGGATTTGAGAAGGTCGAGCGAATTTGGTGCAAATTTCAAGTGGCTCTTATTCTGGAACAAATGAAGGTATTGAGCTGAAATTTGCAGGAAGCTCCTATCTCATTAGTGTGAACAACACTACAAAAAATTGGACAATTCTGAGAGGGTGGGTTACATTTCCAATATTTTTGTCCCCCTTTGATATGGAATGACCCATTTGATTGTTGAATCTATCTTTACAACGCAATATCTGATGGTCTGAGAGTCCAACATCAATGCTTCCAACTTTAAACCTTTCCAAACATACAATACAAAAAGCGTTAGGAAAATTACTTAATGTTACATAAAAATGTTACATACCAAATTTCCTTTAAAGAGCGCCACAGCATTCAATACGAGATCCATATTTCCTCTAATTGGTTGAGGAGAGCCAAAGCTCTTTCTCCCCTCCAGGCTCTCCTCAAATGCCAGAGGGAAGCTACAGATAACTCTCCTTGAAATCAATTTTTGCTTTCTTTCTATTCTTTTTTATCTGCAAATAGCTCACCCAGAGATTATTAGGAGAGATGTTTACTGCTCCCCTGCTAAAAGTCTTATGACCAGGCCTGGTGAATCTATGCACAGTGGAAAATGTATCCTTCCCCTTTTTAAGGGCCTCATTAGCCAAGGAGGTTAACATAAACATTCTACAAACGCCACAATATATTCATTTTTTAAAACCTATAGTGGATTTTCTGTGTCGCAAGTTGGAAAAACCAATTGCAAATTTTCTTATATTCTCCATTTGATATATATATATAATCTAAAATACCATTTTATTTAGCTTTCTTATATATTTATGAATATTTAAAATTTTTAAACAACAATCTGAAAATTTCCTCAAATATTCTTTTGCCTTTGAAAAATGCACCATGCTGTATGTTAGGATCATCTGTGCTCTTAAAAGAAAACTGATTTCAAATTGAAATAAGATTTTCTCCTTAAGACCAGATGAAGTAACAGTGACAGTAGTGGTATAATTAGAAGGCAGATTGATTTGTCATTTTCTTATGAGAGTGACATTTTTGAAGATCTGATCAAAGATGTTCTTGATGACCTCTTTTCAATGTCACTTGAAAGAAACATCTTTGATTTCTGCTACATTAAGTTTAATTCATAAAGAAATAGATTTTTAAATGAAAATAAATTCTTGCTAAATAAGCTTGTTTTTTAATTTTACATCTTTTTAATAGAGAAGGTAGGGTCTTGGTAGGAATGTCAAGAGCGGGTCCAATATTCATAAAAAAGGTCAATTGATAAAAAACCTCTTGAGAGAGGTCAGATTCCAGAAGCTCACATGGTTTTCAACCTATTTTGGTAAAAAAGTTCTTCAGATTTCCCTACCAGAATTGTCCAATTTAAAAAGGGAATCTTGAGACAAAACGGGGGATTCTTCCCCCTAAATTATATTACTTGTTGAATTGAATACATCAAATAAATCAATGAAGAGAATCAGAAAACAAAAATAGATTTTGCATTGTCAATTTTGCCTATTTATTATCTATATCATATCGGTCTTCCTTAACCATGTGAAGATGTGCCGTGGTGGACGAATGTTTGCACCCACGAGAATCTGGCGTCGCTGGCATCGTCACATCAACAAGAACCAGCGTAGGTATGCTACGGTCTCGGGAATTGCTGCCACTGCTCTTCCAGCTTTGGTTATGGCCCGTGGACATAAAATTGAAAAAATACCAGAAGTACCACTCGTTGTTTCAAATGGAGTCGAGAGCTTGACAAAGACAAAAGCAGCTGTGGCTCTTTTGAAGAAACTTGATGCATATGATGATGTGCAGAAATGCATCGACTCTAAGAAAATCCGGGCTGGAAAGGTAACTTGCTTTTCTTAAAGAATGCAGTGGAAGTTTATTTCTCTAATTATGTTAGAAAATTATCAAACAATTATAATTAATATAACAAGGACTACTATTCTGTCATGAACACTTTTAAGACTAGATTCTTTGCTTCTATTTCCTTCCAAACATGTTCAATTCATATGGTAAATTTCCAATTCCTGCCTCCCTCCTCCATTTTTCTATAATCTGCTGTTGATAGTCCACTGGGAAATTCTAAATGTGAGCAATGATGAAAAAAACTTGCCCTCTATGATCAAAATGATTATTCACTTTAAATGTACTCGGCTGAGCTCACTTCTTAGATGCATTCCTTATCTTTTAAATTAGAGTGGTTTATTAAGAATATAACAGTTTTGCATTTGTTTGTTTTGTATTCACTATTGGAACTGACTTTGTCCCTAGAACAGATAACCTACAAATTATTCTAGAGTTTCATGTTTAACAGCACAATGTCCTAATGAATACTAGGGGTCACCTAAATTGGTCCTGTTGTACAAAAGGCTATTGTCACATTTTCCTATCAGCAATGCAAGACAAATTCTCAAGATTTTCCAATATCAATTAAAGACAACCTTTTGTTTATGTAAACAGTTGGCTGACGGGACAGAGTGCCCTTAAATGTGAATTCAAGGTAGCTGCAGGCCTTGTAAGGAGCAAAAAGCAGACACTCGACAACAAACAGAACACTTTCTAGGCGCTCGATTGAGCATCATCAAATATCATTAATAACAAAATTTTGTTCTTTGCATTCAGTTTTTCAAAAGCAGTAACACACTAGGTGCTCAATCAATCAAGCTCCATTTAGGCATATGCAAAGGTTCTTTATTGAGCTCCAGCACCTCTCCTTTCAAGGCCTGCAGTTTAAAAGTTGCCAGGCAGTAAACCCCCTGGCTTTGTATGTGTTCTGCCTTTCTTAGAGTTAGTACTCTGGGGTCAGGTTGGTTTTAAGAAACAGGGGGTTGACTTTCAAAGTCTGTATGCATCCTGAATTGTTTTGGTGATAGTCATTACAACAAAATTTAAATTCATAATATTTATATACTTGATTGCTTTTATCAATAAAACAGGAGGATTAAAATAAGGAGCAATGGGTTGAAAAACCCAAAGAATTCTTCACCTCACTGTAGTTTGTTTGGTGCTAGCTATTAAACATTTATAAGCATTGATAAGCCGAGCTTCTTCTTTCTGGAAGTTCTTTTTGGACAGACGTTTCAGTGTAATGCGAATACTAGACAAAATAGCAGTAAATGTATATAATTTGGAACAGTAAATGTTAAATAGAAGCTTATTCTTTGACTTTCTGTTTGAATATTCTAGGGAAAAATGAGGAACCGTCGTTATACTATGCGCAGGGGGCCCTTGGTCATCTACAACGAAGATCATGGAATTCGCCAGGCTTTCAGAAATCTTCCAGGAGTTGAACTTCTCAAAGTTGACAGAATGAATCTCTTGCAACTCTGTCCTGGTGGCCATCTTGGAAGGTAGGCATTTTATTATAATTCTGCTGACTTTATGGAAATTTTCATGGCATAATTGATTGACTGATTCCCAATTTGATTTATTGATTGTTCTTAATGATTGCCCTAGACATCTTATCTGTGTTGGTTGCAATGATGAGAAAAACTTGCCCTCTATGATCAAAATGATTAAGAAACAGTTGTTTTGTACTCAAAGCTGAGCAACCAACACAGAATCTAAAGCCTCATTTGCACACAAGTAGGGATAGGACTATTTGATTTTTCAGGGGTGTGATACATTCACATTCATGTTGAAAAGAGGAACAGGGCTAATATTAGATTTATTAAAAGTGGAATGTAAAAACAAAACTGTCATGAAAGTCATTAGAAAGTAATATACAATATTTGATTAATAACACTTGCATAATATTTCTTATCAAGACAGGAATTAGAGCTGATTCATTCTTTTACCAGCAGATAGTCAAGATTTCAAGTGTAGTCAGAAAACCCAACATTTAGGAACCAAACTATTTGGTGATGCTCCTTTTCCCTGTTTTTGGAGTTTAAATCAGCCAGGCAATGCTGTGGATGTATTTTGGACCCATCAAGGTTGTCGGAGGCTACAGACGTTTTGTGGACTTTTTGTGTTGTTTGGTACACAATGTGTCTATACCTAAATGAATTCACAACTGAAACCTTCTTTATAAACCAATTTCAAATACGTCATCTTCTATCATTGTTAATTTCAGGTTCTGTATTTGGACCAAAGGCGCTTTTGAGAAACTTGACTCGCTCTATGGAACATGGCGAAAGAAGTCATCTGAAAAATCTAACTACAAGTAAGCAGTTTTTTGGGCTTTCTTACAGTCATATTTATAACTTTGTACCCATCAAACATTAAGACAGTTGATGGGCTTCAGCTCTGTGTGATGATCGCATTAGGTTTGAAACACGGAGTAGAAACTTAGCACCATACTCAGGCCATAAAAATTTAACAGGGGAGCAGTGAGCAGCTCTTCTAGTAATTCCAGGTGAGCTATTTGTAGATAAAAAAGAATAGAAAAGAGCTAAAATGGATTTCAAGGAGAGTAATCTGTAGCTCCCATGCAGCATTTAAGGAGAGCCTGGAGGGGAGAAAGAGCTATGGCTCTCTTCAAATGCCCAGGCCTCAGTCTGTTCTAGACACAAACGAGCAGATTCATTTCTATGTCAAAGTCCTTATTCCTAGAAATGTTTTCTGCCAACACTTTTATCTATTTATTTATAGCATAAGCATGTAATAAATTTATGCAAGTTCTTTATGTACACATAATGCTCTTCAGTTCACATTTTATATTCTTTTTTTCATTAGAGCCAGATCATCTTTGCTAAAGTTATAATCTTACTTTTGGATAATTTAAGGCTTTTGAGTTTGAAATGTTATCAATTGTTTCTGAGACCATTTAACACAATTTTATGATAATAAATACACAATTACATTAAGTAGCAACCATTGTTAAAATCTTATAAAACTCAAAAAATCTTTTCTGTTTTGTTAACATGAAACTAAATTGTCAACTATCTCACTTTCCAATCTTAATTTTCTTTTTCAATGCTGACAAATCATATTGCCCTTATTTCTTTGTAATTGCCTTCAAATAATTGTCTTTATTTTAAATTTTAGTCTCCCTCGCCCAATTATGACTAATCCAGATCTCAACCGCCTAATAAACTCAGATGAAATCCAAAAGGCATTACAACCAAGAAAGTAAGTAACAGTCATTGGGTGTTCTTGATTTACCTTGTTAGAAATGTAGCATTATTATGACTCCTTTGTTGTGATTCATGACATGACATATACTGTATAACTCCAGGCATCTAGAATATGTCTCCAGGCATGAAATATTCTAGATAATTTACCCCGGAGAGTGTCAGATAAGATTTTTCCCGTTTGGTATGTCACACAAAGGTTTCTGGTCTGCCTTCGAAAAATGCACCATGCTGTATGTTAGGATCATCTGTGCTCTTAAAAGAAAACTGATTTCAAATTGAAATAAGATTTTCTCCTTAAGACCAGATGAAGTAACAGTGACAGTAGTGGTATAATTAGAAGGCAGATTGATTTGTCATTTTCTTATGAGAGTGATATTTTTGAAGATCTGATCAAAGATGTTCTTGATGACCTCTTTTTAATGTCAATTGAAAGAAACATCTTTGATTTCTGCTACATGAAAACTGCATTACAATTTATGCTTTCTGTATGATTGTATTTTGAATGGCAATTCATTGATTGTTGTTTGATTTTGATTGTTGTTTGATTAATGATTTTAGAACAAAACTTGAAAAACTTGAATCTTATTTTTTTTTCCAACAATTTTAACTAATCAATCTGGGATATTGTTTCTACAATTTCTATGTTGGCTGTGTCCACTTGAACTTTTGTTTGCCTATTTCTGGAACCGCATATGCACAGTATGGCACTTCGAAGTAGTGCAAATGACAGCTTGGTACAAATCTAATTGGTCACCAGTGAAATTGACAGATCACGTTTCTCTGATATCTTCGTAGATAAAACTTTTCAGTTTCTCTACTAAATATGTTTTTGAATTGATTGATGATTTATGATGTGGTTGTTTGGCGATTGATGATTGATTGGTAATTATCATACTTTGCAGAGCAAGACCACACCGTGCAATGAGAAAGAAGAACCCACTGAAGAACGTTGGTGTTATGTTGCGATTGAATCCATATGCCAAAACGATGAAGCGCCATGCAATTATCAATGCAGAGCGACGAAGTGCTGCCAAGAAGGCAGTTCTTGACCAAAAGAGAGGTATCCAACAACAGAAGAAGGCATGAACCATCAGCTGTAGTTGAGTTGCCGTAAATTTAGAAAATAAATGAACCTTAAATCAGTTTCTTTTTATTCTCATTCTGCACAAATAGGGAAACGTAGCTACAATCGATTAGGAGCTTTTCATTGATTGATGCCTTCTTGATGCTCTTCTGGGCACTTGCCTTTTAGGCCAAGACTACTGTCACAGGGTCCTAGTTGCGAGGATGGCTCATTTGTTAGAGGGGCTGACCCAAGTGTCTGTGGTTCGAGTCCCTGGCATGACCAAACTTTCACCCAGAGTGAGAAGAGTCGCCAGCTCTTTTTAATTCCAGGTGCAGGAGTCATGAGGTGTGGTCACATTGAGAGGAAGGACCAGGACACTGCTCGATAAGCATAAACTTCTCAGTATCCTAAAAACTACCTTCAGATGCTAGGTAGAAATAAATACAAAAAATACAAATATATGGCCCTTAAGCCTGAACATATGAACATTTTTTCTCTATCCTGTTTGTGTTAGTGTTAAGCTATGTTAGCAAAGGTTAAAAAAGCTAGGTGAGTTTTAATAATTTTTTGCGTTGATGTGAAGCTAGTTTTGTAGAATGTCACTAGCCAAAGCAAGTTGTTGCAATTCAGGAAAAAAATCCCTGGGAAGAAAGAATAGCCACACTGTCTTTATAAAACCAGAATGTCCAGGCAAGGTTTGATTTGGCGGTGGTAGAAAGAAGTCTTAATTTTTGAATAATATATAAGGCCTCAAATGTTAGCAATGAGTCTTCAAGGCCTCAAGAGCTACGCAAGCATCCCACAATGCTTTTTTAGACAGTCTGAAATCAATTTTGGTTAATCCGTAAAGTTTACTGCCACTGTTTGGACCGTCGTCACACTTGAAAAGGCCCATTGTTAGCAATGAGTCTTTAACTGTTGTGGAATATTCTATTTTCTGTGAGACAATTAATTTACCTTTAAAATGAGCCACTGTTCATCCCTGTAGGCTAAAAATTGAGGGGTTACAGTTTTTTTGTTTTTGGGGGCTGTACTTTGTCTGCTTTACACCCCTAAACTTTAGATCCAAAACACGGAAACTGGTTATACAACAAGAATGGCTGGACTGCTGGCTAAATTTTACTAAAATCTGTGAATTTGAGGTGAAATAGATTCATTTGATTTTAAATGGAAACACTTTTACGCATCAGAGCAGATTAATATTTATTATTTACAGTTGGCAGAAAACTACAAGATGATTTTTTTACTGTAGTTAATAAGAATTACAAATGCTGTCTTTATCAAAATATGACAATATATATACATAAGATTTCTTAAATCGGCAAAATTGATAAGTTGGATGAAAAAATCATACCATATATCCTCGAATTAGCCCCCTGGGGGCTTATTTATTTTTGATATTTTTGAACGGGGGCTTATACGAGGGGGGGGGGCTTATAAGATTATTGTAGACAATAAGAAGACATTATTAAAATACCTTGTTTATTTTAGTAGGAATTTCGTTATGAGCATTTAATTAATTACTACCAAAAGTATGAATTTGTTGTGGTGATTCAATAAAACGTCATAGGTAACCTCAGATGGCAAAAATCATCAGATTGTGGGTTCCAATTTGAGAATATACGGTAGCAGTGGGGGCTTATTCGAGGGGGGGGGGGCAATTCGAGGATTTACAGTAATCAAGGTGGTATACCAGGGACCTCTGTAGGGAGTGGGAGCGGCTAAATCTGAATTTTTCAATATAGCTTCAAAAAGTAGATAGAATATTGTCAGTTTCTCCATTTGTTAGGTTTTTGGCAAAAGAACCCCAAGCCTCTTCTCCAAAATAACAAAGAAATTGCAGACAGCATTCCTTAACTGGGGGCATGCCCCCCCTGGTTCCTACATCTAAGCACTCCCAGCTTTTTATAAATATCAATCCACTACAAAGGTATTCCGAATGGTTTATGAAAACTTTTCCTAGCACTGTAGATATCAATGGTGTGAATTTGCACCCTTATTGGTATGAATCTGAGAGAGGTTTTTCTAACATGGCATTTTCTTACAATATCATGTGAAGTTGAAACATTTGTTCTTAGAATAAGGAAGCTGTAGTAAATATTCTAGGTTTGAAGAACAATCGCCCCTTCACCCTAGTAAAAAAATGTCCTGTTTTCTACTAACAAACAATATAATTATGCAATTTCAGTATTTGTATGATCAAATATAAGCAAAAAGTACAAATTGGTTATTTTCTTATATAAAGATATGGCAATTAGCACAACATCCTTCTCAACTAGCAAAGCACCCATCACAGATTTCTCAAATGTTTTTGTTACCTCCCTAAGGTCCATGGCTAAAATTTTACATTTTTTCATATTTTAAAACATGTCCACAGGATTTACAAGTTTTACTATACTCGTCAGATTCCTCATCATATTGTTCGTTATCAGAATCATATTCATGCTCATGTGTTTGTTCAACCTTCTGCCATGTACTTGTTCGCACTGCTCTCCTCAATTCTTTAATTTTCTTCTCAAACCTTTTTTGCTTTGTCAGTTCTTTATTATCAAGCCTTTTTTCCTTTTCTTCTTCAATTTTTTCCAATGAACCCCAAATTTCTTTGGCCCTATCAATAATCTGTGCCTTATAATATAGTTTCATCTGTCCCCAGTAATCATTGTGTGGGTTTTTCCTCAAAACAAACTTCAGTACAGGTGTTCTCAAATCAAGATCACAGTCCTTAAGTAAGTATTTACTCTTTGCCTCTGTTTTTGTGCACAGATCATGTTTCTCATCGCATTTGCAGCCATCACAAACTGAAACGTCAAATTTTGTATACAGAAATGAGGCATCAAACTTCTTGCAGCAATCTTCGCATCTTAGATGCTTGCTTTCATCAAGTGTTGGGGGAGGCAGGTCCTCTACAAGGGCAGGTAACACTGCATTGGCCAAATCATCATCATCATCTTCAAGAAAGAAGCCAGCACCGGTGTCACGCTGACAAGCAAGTAGGCCAACACTCTTGTCCCTTTTGAGATGGAGCTTGGCAGGCCCAGAGCTAGCCTCAGCCGGAAGACCTCGTTTGATGCCCGTTAATCTACAGAAGATGAGTTGATTCTCAAAGTAAACTTATAAATACAATTGTTTTTGAACACACAAGAAGAAAAAGATGTCTAGTTGCCAGAACATAAAGTAATTTTTTCTGTGCAGGGAACGTGAGAATAAATTGAAATGTGCAGACAACAAATGTGTCATGAAAAATCGTGTTAAGGCCCTGGGGTAGACAGAGTTGATGCTCCCTGGGGTATTGATGCTTCCCAGGGTATCGTGTATGTAAAGTAGCATGTAGTTACTGTAACTTTTTAGGTCATTAAGGTCTTAAGGTATTAAGGTCTTTTCATATTCTATAACAGAATGAATTTGCCACATCAATTGGTTGGTACAGTTTCCGGCATTCGTACAGTCAAACTGTTTCTTTCGAGCAAAATGTGATAAGAAAAATTATTAGGAAACAAAGCATTTCTTTATAATTTTGTTTGAATTTTACAGCTTCACAGAATTTTGGATCCAGCTCAAAGGAATGAGCCCAGACTGGAAACATTGTCGCACGCCCGCGATATATTGCCCGTTTACTCAAATTTTCCATCTGCGCACTTTTGCATTTTGGCCGCACAAAGTCCCTATTTGAATACATTTCACATTAATAACAATACAAATGTCTTAAAAGTGTGTGATCTCAGGTGTGCAGTCGTGCAGTCAGGCACATGAACTTGCCTGCACAAGTAACAAATGGGAAAGAGCCCAAAACTAGCTAGGAATAAGTTTTGGACAGAATGAAGAAAGAAATTTTACAGTCTCATCTAGTTGTAATGAAACAATTTCCATTTTGAAAACAATGAAACTGAAACTACAGAACCAGGGAGAAAATACTAAAAATTTGTAGTTTGAAAAAGAAAACAAGAAATGATGTGCCCAGATAATACATAAGATTTCTTAAATTGTCACATTAAGAATGTACCTATATAAAGGACCATTGATTTTGTTATTTGCCAACATTTTGCCCCAGCATACCGATGATCTTCACAGTGTAATTTAAAAAACATCAATCGAAACTCAGGGTTGAATTGCTGGTCAAAGATTCACACTTGCACTCTTTTGTTTTTAAGAACAATTTTATAAGAACACAAGGCTCAAAATTGGTAAAAATTTAATAACAAATTAAGAAAAAAACTATTAAAATGCAATTTTGAAGAAAGTTTCATATCAAAACAAGGATTTTTAGCCATGTGTTGGTGCTTTTTCGGTGAATATTCAAACATGTTTCCGAATAAAGACGTCTCACTCACTTTGTTGGCAAGCGGGGCCCGAGCGCCTCCATAGAGCGCTAAAGCTAGCAATTGCACTGCTTACACCCTATTAAATTAGGAGCAAATTAAGAACAATCCAGCCTCAGATTTTCTAAAAATTTAAGAACAGCCAGCCTAAGCTTCAATTTTCTAGTTCTTATAAAAAAGAGGGTATATTTGCGAAAATCAGAAAAATATACCTGGCTTGTCTCAAATTAATGGCTTTCTGTCTGTTCTTTTCTATTCTTTCTTTCTGTTTTTCAGTTAACTGAGGGCTCTTACTACTGTTGTCAACAACTGCAGCGCCATTTTCAAGAGAAGTATCTCCCGCAATAACACTATCCTCCGCCATTTTGCCCGCGAAAAAGCTCCTCCTAAGTGGCAGATTGAAGCAATGCTACGTAACCAAACAGAGTTATTAAATGTGACGTCATGAAAAAACAAAAATTTCTTACGCTTTTTAAATCTAACAAGAACTCCATATATACAAAGTGAAGGTTGGTTCATCAATTGACGTGTCATGCAGTTTGCCAAAATGAGCAAAGTAAATTAAAAGTTTTGGCCCCATTTTTTGTGAAAGGTTTCAGTAATTCTTGTTTCTTGTTCCGGTAGCTGTGATAGATTTGCACGAAGAGTCATATTGTAGAAATCAATAAATCAATGGAACTAAATTTTTTTGTATGAAATGAATTGGAAACGGAAATCGTAATCATACACTCTTTTTTATAAGAACCTACCAGTAAATTTAAGTTCAGGCTGACTGTTCTTAATTTTTTCGAAAATCTGAGGCTGGATTGTTCTTAATTGGTTCTTAAATTAAGAGGGTGTAAGCAGTGCTATTGCTAGCTTTTTCGCTCTAAGGAGGTGTTCAGGCCTCATTTGCCAACAAAGAGAGTGAGACAGCCTTAATTTGCTGACAAAATTGAATATTCACCGAAAAAGCACCCACACATAGCTAAAAATCCTCGATTTTGAGAAAAAACATTGTTCAAAATTGCATTTTGCAGAAGCTCAGCCTCAGCTTGTTCTTAATTTGTTCTTAACTTTTAACCAGTTTTGAGGCTCGTGTTCTTATAAAATTGTTTTTATAAAAAAGAGTGTATTTGGGATATTGCTCACTGCTATCGCTTTGCAGCGCTGCCATTATGAGCAGCAACAACGACAGCACAGCAACAACCACAAAAGCAGCTGCTTGCAAATATTGCTTGTCGAGATGATGTTATGTAAGTGTATGTGGAGGGGTTTTTCTCCAAAATCGAGTTCTCTATTGTCAGCAAACAGAAGCTTGGTTGTAGGATCATTACAAAGATGGAGCTCAAGCAGTCAGGAGGAAAAAAAGTATGTTTCTTTCGCATATCGACCCTCAATTGGTCTACAGCGCGGGGCTTGCCAAGCGCTCCTCGCTCAACATGATTGAGTGTATGACCGTTGCAGGGCTTGCGCCATGAATTTGGAATTAGGGGGAGGGGGGGGGCAAGGCTTTAAATGTAGGGAGCCAAAGCTTCTTACCCCTTTTATTGCAGCTTTAAAACTACTTGCCTCGCAAGAAAGTTGGACGGGCCCTGATGAGATGCATGCATAGAATCAGCCTGGTTAAGAAAACCGAATTTTGAAATTGCACACCGAATTAGCAATTCTAGTTTTATGTATAAACTTCTTTTCACATTTTATATACTTAGTAAAACATGTCTGCATATACAGCGTACGGTGGATGTGAAATTTTTGCACGTAGGCTTAGATTCTGTCCAGAATTTTCAAACTGGCCAATATAAATTATATTTAATGATACTGAAAACTACATCCGTATGTGGACGCCCTCGATTAGTTGTTCTTATCAGTTATTGGCCTAGCAAATAATTAAGACAATTAATTAACCAACCTCAAAGAGAAACCATGTGTGATCTGTTTATAGTTGTTATGAGTTGCCAAATACAATTCATTCCAACGAGTTTCTATTGCTATAGAATGATTATTTTCTGGCCAAATATAACAGCATGACAAAATTGACCCTGAAACAAACAAATGCATATTTGACCTAAACAAATTTACATTTAATTTGGTATTTTTTAATGTCTTACCCAGGGGTGGATTTAAAGGGGGTATAGGAGGTGTAGCCCCCCTCCCAATATTCCTGTGTCTTCCAGTAAATTTTGCTTCCATTCAGTAAAAATCATTTTTGGAAGTCAGTAGTTATCGAACAATGCAAAACTTCTACTTTGTTTATCTTCTTATTTTCTATATCCTACAGTTAAATAGCAAATTTTGAAATTGGGCATCCTTATTCAGTGACTTGAAGGGCATAGCACCAAAATCCAATTATTATTTAACACAACCCTCCAATAGTTGTCACTTAAATCTGTCCCTGGTCTAGCCTTTCTACTAAAACACTGATAATTAAAGTATGTCATTGCCATTGCCATCAAACCACAATCACAAACTAACATTTGACAGAACAACTTGAAATATTGTTATCAATGCACAAAAGCATTCTGGGATTTTGTCTTGCCACAGATTCTAGCCAAAGTTTTCAGAAAAAGATGGTCACCAAAAAACTTGTGCACATACTTTCATGTTTATCAATACATCTGCCAGGTTTAACTGTAGACAAAACTTGCCAAAATATGTCTGGCCAGATCTAGTGGCCTTATAGGAACGTTATTATTTGGCAAAAATTGCTGTGGTCCCTATCTTGTGTCTTTTGACTTTCCATTGTTGGTGTTTGTTCCAATCTTATTCAACGTGCAGAGAACATGGAGCAAGTGAGAGAGACAGTGTATTGCTTTATAACTCTGATCTGAACTGAACTCACATACAAATTATCATACTTATATACAAAATAAATGTGCTGAGTAATGATGTGTTGTAATGATGTAATGATGATGCAATGGAAAAGGAAAGATCTAGACTTGGGAAGAAGTCAGCATGACATAGATGTGTGAATGTGTAAACAATGGTGAAGGGAATGTCCTGTGGTAGGTGATGCAGTGAATGACGTAAGTTGATGTCATGGCAATGGCATGATCAATGAAGGAGTAGGAAGTCCGTGTAAAATGGCCTAAGTAGAGTCACTACAGCCTCACTGCAGAACTGGTGCTTAGTCAGCCCTGGAATGCAGACAGGATGGACAGATCTGCCTATGTGACAAACCATTTTAGAACTGCTGTTCTTTAAATTGATAGTTGAGCCTTTTTCTCTATGAAATATTATGAAGTTGGTTTCAAAAACCAAAAGTAAGTTCAACAATTAAAAGAGTTTTGTCTTTTATGATCAAAGCCTGGAGGACAGAAGTTTTTCCAGTTATAACAGAAGGAGAGAATTGAGATCCTAGTAATGATTATAAAATTAGCTCCAACTGAAGGCAGTTGCTCTTAATAGCCAATCTTACTCTTCTGTTGTGAAGCTATGCCAGTGCAGGTTTTTTAAAAGCAATTTTTTATAACGCTTCTGTTTATTTTAGGCCCAAGACTGGAATTCTGTTGATGAACATGGGTGGCCCAGAAACAACTGACGAAGTTCACAGTTTTTTATCAAATTTATTTCATGATGGTGATCTTATTCCTCTCCCTTTTCAAAAGTAAGTACTTGCATTCTTTGTTACCGAAATATCTGACAAAAGCACAGAATAGCATGCTTCCACTTCTCCATGCTACTTGCGTTCTATTTATTTTTGTGTTACACACAGGGCTGCCAAGATAATTTGGAGAATGAGGGAAATAAAGTGGAGAATGAGGCCCATGCTAGTGAAGCGAGCAGACAATTTTTGTGACCATACCCTTAAAATTAGCTTAAATTCATCCATTTGCCAAAATTTTTTTTGTTTAAGGGCATAATTTTGTTAAGCAGAGTTCATTACTTAATGAGGCCCCTACACCTCAAGGCCCTGGGGCAATTTGCCCTCCTTGCCCCCCTCTCAGCGGTCCTGGCTTCACAATGCATTCTGAATACAGGTAATAGCCATTCAATGTGGAGTACCCCTGCCCCACCCTCTAGGGACCCTCAGAAAACACTATTGTTGCATTTCGGTGACAATGGTTTTATTACCCTCTGTATCCATATGCTTGTGAATTGCATTCATAATTAGAAGTGCCTGAAGTACAGTAGGTTCCCGCATATAAGAAACCGCTTTTTAAATTGAGGCCTCAGAACATTTCTTGTTTTAAGATTCTTATATATAGGTGGTTACACATTTTTTTAAATAAGCAACTAAGCTTTAAGTGTTTGACCGTGTTTGGTTATGCAAAATCATGTTATTTATTATTAAAAGAAGCATAAAATAATTTATTTCCTCTGAAAAAGTTGTTTTAAATTAGTTTTTAGGATACGGTGAGATACGCTGTGGAGACAAGAGGTAGAATACAGTATGACGGATCTGAAAATAAGAGCATTTCAATTTCAGACCTAAAATTGTTTCTTATAAAAGGAGCCCTTTGGAAAGAATTTGAGGCTGGTTTCTTATACAAGGGGGTTTCTTATATGCGGGAACCTACTGTATTGTCCTTAAACTGTTTTTTAATTTTTTATCTACTGTTGGTACATAGGCTGAGATGGCCCTTTACCTAATTACAATTTTTTTTCGTACAATAATTATATTAAAATTTATATCCAAAATTGACAAAAGGAAACATTATATATACAAAACTGATTAAAGAACAATGTCGATTTCCAGCAATTGTATAAACTAATAAACTTTTACAATTAAAAATACATTGATGTATATAACAAAAAGGTTTGATCAATTTATTGTTTAATTGATATCTTATGGTAAGATTCTGTATTTGTACTGCTATCAAAATGATACGTCATGTTACAATTGGTCTGGGAAACTTGTGGCCAGCAGGTGACATCCAGCCTTTTGGGAATTTGTGTCCGACCCGCATCAGTGTGTACTCAATCAGAACATGATTGAAAAAATGTTATAAACATATGATATGATATATTTTGCTATATTATATATATTATATATTCAGTTATATATATATTTTGATATTCATGCTAAACAATTGTGTCAATTTTGTTTTGAAATCGCACCATTTTTGAGAATACTTTTGTAGAAATATTTTTCACTGTACATACATACACCATAATTTCGAAATATTGACGTAATGTCTCCAGCTCCCTGCTAACCAGTGGCAGCTTGTATAAATTAGTATAAATTATTGGATTTTACATGGGGAGATAATTAACACTGCACATAATATAATTATCATTAAATGTATTCTCCAGCTCTCCAGCATGCTTCAGATTTCTCATGCGGTCCCTTTTTTCAATTAATTTTCCACCCTTTTGTAACTATGTGTATTACACTGTATTCATTAGTGACAAATCTAGCGTGAAAAATCTAGGAGGGCTAGCCGGGGACCAGCTTTCAATTTGAGGGGCCGTTTCCCTACGTGAAAAGGGTTTTCAACAGGATGCAAAGAAGGGTTTTCAACTCTGTTTGGGCTAACCTTGGGCACCCCACCCCAAGAAGCTGTCTTGTCAGTGGCAGACACTTGGGGGGGCGACCGCCCCCCCAATACTTTAGAGGAAAATGTTCTTTTGTTTTAAAACAATGGGAAATGTGACATCATTTTATTAAAACAATAGGCTTGCCCCCCCAATATTTGACCAAGTGTCCGCCCCTGTGTCTTGTGATGATATTTAACATATAACATATATATAATAAATATAGAATCACAAAGTAAAAAATGGTTGTCAATAATGAAATTTTTCTAGTTGCTTCAGGAAGGAATCAGAATTTTATTAATGTTCACCTCAAAATGCTTATCAGGGTCCCTAGCTTGTTAAAAAAGGCAATTTAGATCGCGTTGAGCAAAATATAAGATAGCTACTCTAGCCTGCGTCACAGACCATCACCACCAGGGAGGAGACTCTCCTTCTTGGTGGTGATGGTCTGTGACGCAGGATAAACTACACTAGCTATGACAAAAAACAATTGAACAGCTATGAAAGAAAATTTGATTTATTAATAATAACTTTTGTACAAAACTGAGGGGCCATGCAAGGGGCCAAGTACAATTCTGCAGGGGTCATGGCCCTTTGCCCCCTTCCCGTAGAAACGCCAATGGTATAGTTAAATAATTTATTTTCTCTCAAAAACCAGGTTTCTTGCACCTGTCATCGCAAAACGAAGAACCCCCTCAATACAAGAACAATATGCAAAAATTGGAGGTGGTTCTCCTATTAAGAAGTGGACACACATCCAGGGTGAAGGAATGGTGAAAATTCTGGACCAGATATCTCCAGGAACAGGTTTCCTCTCATTCAACCATAGTTCTGTTAGTTATATACGATGAATGTATGGCCAAGTTGTTTAAAGGCAGCCTGCCCCCCCCCCCGTGATTGGCTAATTCGAACGTGTAAGCCTCGCTTTAAAGATAGTGAAATAAGGTAAATAGTCGTCCTCAACAGGGGGTCCTACACTTTCGGCGTGGTCAGTGTAGTTTCATGTGATCTTGGCGACGGTTATAACCCACTGTTGACGAAACCTGTTTTCACATCAGTACGAGACGGCCCTGTTCACACGATACCGGATTCATTTCATATCGGATTCACTGACCCAATCCGATACGAATATCAAGCTCTGTTCACACGATACCGGATTCATTTCATATCGGATTCACTGACCCAATCCGATACGAATATCAAGCTCTGTTCACACGATACCGGATTCATTTCATATCGGATTCACTGACCCAATCCGATACGAATATCAAGCTCTGTTCACACGATACCGGATTCATTTCATATCGGATTCACTGACCCAATCCGATACGAATATCAAGCTCTGTTCACACGATACCGGATTCATTTCATATCGGATTCACTGACCCAATCCGATACGAATATCAAGCTCTGTTCACACGATACCGGATTCATTTCATATCGGATTCACTGACCCAATCCGATACGAATATCAAGCTCTGTTCACACGATACCGGATTCATTTCATATCGGATTCACTGACCCAATCCGATACGAATATCAAGCTCTGTTCACACGATACCGGATTCATTTCATATCGGATTCACTGACCCAATCCGATACGAATATCAAGCTCTGTTCACACGATACCGGATTCATTTCATATCGGATTCACTGACCCAATCCGATACGAATATCAAGCTCTGTTCACACGATACCGGATTCATTTCATATCGGATTCACTGACCCAATCCGATACGAATATCAAGCTCTGTTCACACGATACCGGATTCATTTCATATCGGATTCACTGACCCAATCCGATACGAATATCAAGCTCTGTTCACACGATACCGG